>JAJIBD010024380.1:0-23092 GCA_021461705.1 Cryptotis parvus
AAAAAAAAGAAATGAAAATGGGGACATCACAACAGAAACCACAGAAATTCAAAAGATCATCAGAAATTACTATGAGAGCCTGTATGCCACGAAACAAGAGAACCTAGAAGAAATAGACAAATTCGTGAATTCCTGTAGCCTCCCAAGTCTGCAACAAGATTTGGAATACCTCAACAAACCTATCTCCATCGAGGAAATAGAATCGGTAATCAAAAGTCTCCCCAAACACAAAAACCCAGGTCCAGATGGATTCACCAGTGAATTCTACAAAACCTTTAAAGAGGACCTACTCCCATTTCTTTTCAAGCTCTTCTGGCAAATTGAAGAAACAGAAACACTCCCAAATAGCTTTTAAGAGGCCCATATCACCCTGACACCCAAAGCAGACAACACTATAGACAGATCTCCCTGATGAATACAGATGCTAAGATCTTCAACAAAATACTAGCAAATAGAATCCAAAGAGTCATCAAAAGATTATACACCATGACCAAGTGGGATTCATCCCGGAAATGCAAGGATGGTTCAACACCGCAAGTCAATCAACATACTACATCATATCAACAAAAAAAAAAGACAAACCATATGATCATATCAATAGATGCAGAGAAAGCTTTTGACAAGATTCAAAACCCATTCATGATAAAAGCTCTCCATAAAATGGGGACTGAAGGAACCTTCCTCAAGATAATCCAGGCCATTTACTACAAGCCCACAGCGAGCATCATTCTCAATGGGGGAAAAACTGAAAGCCTTCCCCTTAAGATCAGGGACAAGACAAGGCTGCCCACTCTCACCACTTCTGTTCAATATAGTACTTTAAGTACTTGCCATAGCAATCAGGGAAGAAAAAAGACATTAAGAGCATCCGGATAGGAAGGGAAGAAGCCAAGTTATCACTATTTGCAGATGACATGATATTATACCTGGAAAACCCGAAACTCTCTACCAAGAGGCTCCTAGAAATAATACATTCCTATAGTAGAGTGGAAGGGTACAAAATCAATACCCAAAAGTCAATAGCCTTCCTATATGCAAACATTGAAAGAGAAGAAAGGGACATTAAAGAAAGTATCCCATTCACAATTGTGCACGCAGAAAATCAAATACCTAGGAATCATTTGACAAAGAATATAAAGGATCTCTACAAAGAAAACTACAAAACATTACTTCAGGAAATAAAAAGAAGACCTGAGGAAATGGAGACACATTCCCTTCTCATGGATTGGAAGGATTAATATTATCAAAATGGTAATATTCCTAGATTCAATGTGGTCTTTATAAAGATACCCATGATGTTCTTCAAATAAATTGAACAAACACTCCTGAAATTTGTATGGAATAATCAAACCCCACGAATAGCTAAAGCAATCCTTGGGAAAAAGAAGATGGGAGGTATCACTTTCCCCAACCTCAAGCTCTACTACAGAGCAGTTGTCATTAAGGCAGTGTGGTAATGGTATAGAGACAGACCCGTAGTCCTATGGAATAGAACTGAACATCCTGAAACACACTCAACACCCTCTCAAATATACAACCACTTAATCTTCGATAAAGGAGCAAAAAATATTAAGTGGAGCAAAGAAAGCCTCTTCAACAAATGGTGCTGGGAAAACTGGGCAGCTACAAGTAAAAAGTGAACTTAGACCTCCTTCTAATGCCATGCACAAAAGTCAGATCAAAATGGATTCTAGATCTCAACATCAGACATGAATCTATAAGGTACATTGAAGAAAACATAGGAGAAATGCTCTATGACATCGAAACTAAAAAGTATCTTTAAAGATGACACACCACTGACCAAGCAAATGGAAACAAGGGTAAACAAATGGGATTATATAAAATTGAAAAGCTTCTGCACCTCAAAAGAAACGGTGACCAAGATACAAAGACAATCCACAGAGTGGGAAAGGATATTCACCCAATACCCATCTGACAAGGGGTTAATATCCAGGATGTATCAGGCACTGCTAGCCCTACACAAGAAAAAAACAGCCAACCCTATCAAAAAAATGGGGAGAAGAAATGAACAGAAGCTTCCAAAAAGAAAAAATTCGACGAAAGAGAGAGAAATGGAAAGAAATCAAGAACCTGCCATGGAGCAGGGCTGGGGGGGGGGAGGGAACCGGGGACGTTGGTGGTGGGGGAGATGGGCACTGGTGGCGGGATGGGTGCTGCAACACTGTTTGACCAAAACCCAAATATGAACTTTTTAATTGTATATCTTTGTAATTTTAAAAATAAAAAAATTAAATAAAAAAAAAAAAATTCGAATGGCCAAAAGGCATATGAAAAAGTGCTTTTCATCTTTAATCATCAGGGAGATGCAAATCAAAACAACAATGAGGTACCATCTCACACCACAGAGACTGGCACACATCCAAAACAGCAAGAACAACCGGTGCTGGCGTGGATGTAGGGGAAAAAGGGACTCTCATCCACTGCTGGTGGGAGTGCTGACTGGTCCAGCCCTTTTGGAAAACAATTTGGGCATTTCTCTGAAAACTAGACATTGAGCTCCCATTTGATCCAGCAATAGCACTCCTGGGAATATACCCTAGAGACCGAAAAACACATAGCAGAAACACTATCTGTACTTCTTTATTCATCTCTGCGCTATTAACTATAGCTAGAATCTGGAAACAACCTAAATGCCCGAGAACAGAGGACTGGCTAAAGAAACTGTGGTTCATCTACACTATGGAATACTATGCGGCTGTCAGAAAAGATGAAATTATGAAATTTACCTGCAAATGGACTATCATGCTGAGTGAAATTAGTCAGAAGGAAAAGGACAGATATAGAATGACTGCATTCATTAATAGGATATAAATAGATACCAGTGTTTTACTAAATGTGGGAAGTGGTAATGGCAGATTAAAACTCACCATTGAATATACACAAATAGACTTAAGTGATAAACTCTAAATATCTGCAGGGCTAGCTACAATGTGTAAAAGAAGAGGGAGAGAGATGCAGAGACAGAGAGAGAGATAGAGAGAGAAAGAGAGGATACTGGGGTACCTGCTATTGAGGCAGACTGGGGGTGGGCAGGAGGGGTGGGGTACATTGGTGGTGGAAATGGGGCACTGGTGGAGGGATGGGTGCTGGTATACTGTACTACCAAGAACCAATTATGAACACCTTTGTAATTGTATGTCTCACTGTGGTATAATAAAAAATTAAAAAATAAATAAAAATAAATAAATAAAAAAATTCCATTCACAATTGTGTCTCAGAAAATCAAGTACCTCAGAATTATCTTAACTAAGGATGTAAAGAACCTGTACAAAGAAAACTACAATTCTCTGCTTCAACTAATAAAAGAGGACATGAGGAAATGGATACACATCAACTGCTCATGGGTTGAGAGAATTAACATTATCAAAGTTCAATACTTCCAAAAGCATTATAAAGATTCAATGTAGTCCCTGTAAGATACCCATGACATTTTTCAAATAAGTTGATCAAGCACTTTTAAAATTCATATGGAACAATAAACCCCACTTTCACATTGTATCACTGTCTTCCCATTGTTCATCAATTTGCTCGAGCGGGCACCAGTAATATCTCCATATGTTCTGTCACAAGTAAGTGTAGCCCAAGGGTATTTGCTTGTTGCACGGACAGGGATAACCTCAAACCATTCTTCAGATCATGGAATTTAGGTCCATATTTGTTACTAGTTCTTGGCATAAACCCAAATGGATAACTAAAGCAATCGTTGGCAAAAAGATGGGAGGAATCACCTTACCCAACTTCAAACTGTTCAACAAAGTGGTAGCAATTAAAATAATATGTAGTGGAATAAAGACAGACCTGTAGATCAATGGAATAGAGTTGAGTACCCTGACTCAGAACCTCAATATATGATCATTTAGTCATTGATAAAGGTGCAAGAAATATAAAGTAATGCAAGGAAAGTCGCTTGTAGAAGTGGTGCTGAAAAGCTGGACTCTCACTGTATCACTGTCTTCCCATTGTTCATCGATTTGCTCGAGTGGGCACTAGTAACATCTCCATGAGACCTGTCACAAGCAAGTGTAACCCAAGGGCATCTTTTTGCTATAGGGATGGGAGGAGCCCGAAACTATTCTTCAAGTCATGGAACTGAGTTCCCATAATCCTTACTAGTTTTTGGCATAACAAGTAAATAAAACACTGGTAGCTTGCCAGGCTTTTCCATGTAGGTGGTATAGTCTCAGTAAAAATCTCTCATCTCTAGCATTTACTGATGAAACTTAAAAGGGAAGATTAGGTTTTCTTTTGTATGGAGCTCTGAGGAACTATGGAGTCTGGATGTTAAGAATGACTGACTGCATGATGTGTAGTTTGCTCTGGTTGCTTGCTAGGCTTTCTGGTATCAGTTAGAACCTGTCTAGAACTGTATACAATGTATAAATGTGAAAGATCTTGGGAAAGACCTTCTCCTAAAATCAGCATTCTCTAAGAATATTGCACGGCTGCTTCGTGGCCGCATGCCAAGGAGCTATGGCATAGTTGGATCTCTCTCTTCCAGGGCAACTGGCATGGAAAGGTGGACAGCTACATAAAAAAGATGAACTCAGACTTCGATCTAACCTCATATACAAGTCTTATCAAAATGTATTAAAGACCTCAACATCAGACCTGAATCAATATGGTACATGGCAAAAACCTAGGCAAAACCCTCCATGACATTGAAGCTAAAGGCATTTTCAAATGTGAAATAACAATGGTCAAGCAAGTGGAAGCAAAAATAAACAAATGGGAATATATTGAACTAAGAAAGTTTTACACCTCAAAAGAAATGGTAGCAAAGATACAAAGACAGCCCAAGGATTGGGAAAGAATATTTACCTAATACCAATCTGATAAGGAGTTAATAACTAAGATATATAAGACTCTGATAGAATTTTACAAGAAACAGTTTGCATCCAACCCCATAAAAATGGGGAGAAGATATGAGTAGAAATGTCCTCATAAAAGGAAATTAAAATGGCCATAAAACATATGATAAAAATGCTCTTCATCATTAATCATCAGGGAGCTGCAAATCAAGACAACAATGTGATAACACCTCACACCACAGAGATTGGCACATGTCCAAAAGAACAGGATCAGCCAGTATTGGCACACTTGTAAGGGAGAAAAGGTCTCTCATTCAATGCTGGTTGGAATGCATTTTGGGAAAGCAAAAGGTATTCCAACCAACAAAGTCTAGACCAACCAAAACCTGCTTGGTTTAGCCTTTTGGAGAAACAATATGAACATTCCTCAAAAAACTAGAAATTGATCTACCATTTGTTCCAGGAATACCACTTCAGGGAATACACCCTAAAGACCCAAAAACACACAGCAGAAACATCATCTGCTCTTCTATGTTCATTGCAGCACTAGTTACAATAGTTAATCTGGAAACATCCTGAGTGCCCTAGAATTGATAGCTGGATAAAGAAACAATGGTCCATCTACACAATGGAATACTACACAGCTTTTAGGAAAATTAAGTCATGAAATCTCCCATTAAATGGGTGGACATGGAGAGTATCATGCTATGTAAAATTAGTCAGTAGGAGAAGGACACTGATAGAGTGCCTGCATTCATTTGTGGGTATATAATAAAATAGCATGACTCTAATATCCAAAGGGAGAAAAAATAAGGGCCAGGAGGATGTGTCAATGGCTGGAATCCACCACATGTTGGGGGTGGAATAGATAGTAGGTAAGTGAGAGAAGGGAACAGTTTGAAATTAGTAAAGCTAGACTAGAACTGAGTATAGAAAGTAGATATAGAGATATACATGACAACCCTTCAGTGTCTGCATTGCAAACCACAATGCGCAAAGTAGAGAGAGAAGAAAAGTGTCTGCGATAGAGGCAGGTTCTGTGGGGGTGGGAGAGGAGGGACGGGAGATGGGGAAGAGGGAAACAAGGCACATTGGTGTTGGGAAATGTGCTTTGGTGGAGGGATGGGTGTTGGAACGCTGTATGACTGAAATCCAATCATTAACAGTTCTATGATGGTCTATCTTATGGTGATTCAATTAAAAAGAATCTATGTTTTAGTAACCAGGACACCTGCTTCCAGGACACCTTTGTATATAGTCCTTGTGAGAACTGTTGTTATTTGCTAGTTTTCATGAGACAGTTGGGAGATGAACAAGATCAACGTATTATTTTATAATTAATTCTAAATGAGTAAAATACATACAAAATTTTAGAAACAATTTAGAACATCTTAAAATCTCTCACTAGGTTTTAACATTGGTACAGCATGTAGGCTAACACACATTTGACCCGCCATAACCCCATATGGATCCCTGATTTCACCAGGAGTGATTCCTAATTAGAAATGTCTTAAGCACCACTAGGAGTGGATCCAAAACAACAAAACAAATAAAAGTTCCCTCACTGTAAATATTTTGGTAAAATCATAGTAGGAGTCCTTCACCTAAAGCAGGCAGAATACTCAAATATGCTGTTATTATTTTCAAATTTTGGCATAAACTTAAGTATAATCTTTAAACATTGTCTTTATTTGCAATGTTCAGCATTGGTCACCATCCGTCTTTTTACTAGTTTGATGGTAAGACCATAATAAAGTCACTAGGCTATTCTTGGAAAGAAGCTTATAAATGTTGATGATACTTACTACAGCTATATTTATGTCAGAATCCTAAACATCTTGGGGAAATTTTTTGAGGGTGTAGAGGCTGGCAGAGAAATAAATTCTAAATAATGCTGTAGCTGGGCTGGGACATAAAGATCAATGGCTTCTGATTTTTTCTATACTGCTTCATTCATGGCTTTGAAAACTCATTGAATCTTCTTAGTCAAACTGGACATAAAGCTTCTGATATTGAGTTAACTAGTAAACTGAAGAATTGAATAACATTATGTTTTTACGTTTCATTTGTTTATTGGGTCATTCTTAACTACAAGAAAAAAAATGACTTCAATGACCAGTCTGCAGTAAGAATAACGAAGAATGGTTATTCATCTTATATTTTGCATAGTCCACTTTTATACTTTTCTGTTCAAAAAAGGGTAAAGAAGGCCAATTAGAATCTTCAAACCATACCTCAGCCAGGGGTATGGCGAGGCTTTCCAGCAGTGTGCCAATGGAGCTGTGGGTCTGGCGTGGGTGGGTTTCTCTTCGGGGTAGCTGGCAGAAAGGTAGAGGAAAGGGCAGAGTCCAAATCTCTGCTTCAAGTCAGGACAGCATGGTCTCTCCCCCACACGTGTGAGTGAACCCTTGGAGCAATGTTGAATTTGGCCAGGGACTGGCCGAGCCCCTTACCAGGAGGTCAGCTCATGGGTCTCTTCCATGTGGGGCTGGCCGAGCAGTGCAGCTGTGGGTTTGGACTGTATGGATCTGAATCCACTGATTATCTTGGATAATACTGATATTAAGATAAGGTCCTTCCCAGGATCTTTCACATTTATGCACTGTATACAGTTCTAGACAGGTTCTAACTGATACCCATCATCCCAGTCAGCATAGCAAGAAGCCAGAGCAACCCACACATCATGCGGTCAGTCATTCTCAACATTCAGACTCCATAGTTCCTCAGAGCTCCATCCAAGAGAAAACCTGATCTTTCCCCTTTAAGTTTCATCAGTAAATGCTCAAGATGAGAGCCTTCTACTGAGAGTACACCACCTACATGGCAGAGCCTGGCAAGCTACCTGTGCTTTACTTGTTATGCCAAAAACTAGTAACAATTATGGACCTCAATTCCATGACCTGAAGAATGGTTTGAGGCTCTTCCTGTCCTTGGAGCAAGCAGATGCCCTTGGGCTGCACTTGCTCATGACAGGATGTATGGAGATGTTACTGGTGCCGGCTCGAGCCAATCAATGAACAACAGGAAGACAGTGATACAGTGATACAGTGAAACCATAACTACAATAGAATGTGCTTGAACACAATAGTACTGTGCTTGAACACAATGGACGTGGCAACAAAACCAGAAAACTTTCCCTTTGAAAATAAGTTACTATAAAAAATTACCCTACCCCCAAAGACAAAAGTGTTGTATAAGCAAAATAATCCAGCTCCCAATTTAATACACAACCAATCATCCCTCTGAAAGGATAATTGTCATATGGAAAATCATCCCTATGACAATCTTTCACCCCCAACATGTATGAGGAGGTATGTTAGAGGAGGTTGTAAATGGTTCTGTTACATTTAAATCACTAATGTCTCCTTGTATTTAGCATAGTACTATATAGAGTATGATCAAAAGGATAAGCGTTAAGTCAAAGTAGATCTAGATTATTTCAATATTCTTGTTTATAATTTATTTCATGTGGAGGTCTCTATATGCTTTCACTACTTTTTATTCCATTGAAATAACAACTGTTATGGCCTCTATGAGAAATTATTCCTTTTGAATGAAGCTGCAAAACACAAGTTTCAAAGAGAATTTTGCCTTTGTTTGTTCTTTGTTTTAAAAAAGAAATAACTATCTTTAAGCACAGTTTGTTGCTCTTTGTATATTTTTCATAAGTCTCTATCTTATAAAACCATATCATGTAAAAGTGGTTAACCAGTTCATTTTCCATCTTTGATATTATTTTGGAGCTCATTTGGGAAGCTCTAGGAAGCAACAGTTCTCTTATTAGAGAAAATGTGTCCATCCTTCAATCAATGAAATAATTTTTAAATAACATGCCACACTTTCAGTAAAATATTCTTCCATGTTTTGTCATCACCAAAATATACCCAAATCAAATTTTAATGAATAGGACTTAATATCTGAGGTCAACATAATCAAAAAGAAAGATCCACCTCAGGCTTTCCAGAGCTGTAAATTCCTAAATAGAATCTCCTCCTTCATAAGTCCAATAAAGATACATCAAATTACAAACTGTGCATCTCCTGGCAGAGAGTCAAAAAATCGGAAATCCCACATGTTTGCATCCCTTTGACTCTGCTATTGATAACTGATTATTCCATAACCTTCATGTGTTCAGAGAGACCAGGTTTTTTTTAATTAATACTTTATTATACCACCGTGAGATATACAATTACAACGTTGTTCATGTTTAGAGGTTTCAGTCACATAGTGTTCCAGCACCCGCCCTCCACCAGTGCTCATATCCCACCACCAATGTCCCAAATTCCCTCCTCCCTCCCATATCCTGCCTAAATGGCAGGTTCTTTATCTCTTTTCTTTCTCCCTCTCTCTCTCCCTTCCTTCTCCTACACATTGTGGGTTGCACTACATACACTTGGAAGCCATCATGTGCATTTCTTTTGCCTGTACTTAATGTTAGGTTCTATGTTGGTATCAGCCCTTTCAACATTTATTCACACATGTTTCCTTCTCTGTCTTACCCAACCTCTGACTCCCACGTTTGCAGTAATTTCCACTTTTGGTAAGATCACCTGATATTTTTATGTCATGTAAATAAATGCAGTTATTCTATGTCTCTCTCTTTCCTTCTGACTAATTTCACTCAAAATGATCCTTTCTATGTCCATCCATTTATAGGCAAATTTCATAACTTCATTTTTCCTGACAGCTGCATAGTATTCCATTGTGTAGATGTACCACAGTTACTTTATCCAGTCATCAGTTCTCGGGCATACTGGTTGTTTCCAGGTTCTGGCTATTGTGAATAGTGCTGCCATGAAAATAAAAGTGCAGATTGTGTTTCAGCTGTGTGTTTTTGGCTTCCCAGGGTACATTCCCAGGAGTGGTATGGCTGGGTCAAAGGGGAGCTCAATTTCTAGTCTTTGGAGGAATGTCCATATTGTTTTCCAGAAAGGTTGTACAAAAGTTGACATTCCCACCAGCAATGTATGAGAGTCCCCTTTTCCCCACATCCACGCCAGCACTTGTTACTTTTACCCTTTTGAATATGGGCCAGTCTCTGTGGTGTGAGGTGATATCTCATTGTTGTTTTGATTTGCATCTCTCTGATGATTAGTGATGATGAGCATTTTTTAATGTGCCTTTTGGCCACTCAATTTCTTCCTTGTCAAAGTTTCTGTTCATCTCTTCTCCCCATTTTTATGGGGTTGGCTGTTTTCTTCTTATATAGCTGTACCAGTGCCTGATATATCCTGGATATTAACCCCTTATCAGATGGGTATTGGGTGAATATTCTTTCCCATTCTGTGGACTGCCTTTCTATCTTAGTCACTGTTTCTTTTGAGGTGCAGAAGCTCTTTAGTTTCATGTAGTCCCATATGTTTATGTTTTCTTCTAATTGCTTTGTTAATGGTGTTTCACCTTTGAAGATGTCTTTACCTTCAATGTCGTGGAGGGTGTTTCCTATATTTTCTTCAACGTACTTTATGGATTCAGGTCTTATATTGAGATCTTTAATCCATTTTGATCTGATTCTTGTGCAAGGTGTTAGACACAGGTCCAAATTAATTTTTTTACATGTAGCTGTCCAGTTTTCCCAGCACCACTTGTTGAAGAGGCTTTCCTTACTCCAGTTTGGACTCTTTGCACCTTTATCAAAGATTAACTGATCATGTCTTTGAGGGTGGGTGTCAGGATACTCAACTCTATTCCATAGATCCACAGGAGACCAGGTTTTAATAAGAGTAATACATGTATCCCTTTGTTAACTTTTTATATATATTCATATGTAATATATAATACATATTCATTCTCTGTGGATATATTACAGAGAATGAGGTGTTTTATGTATGAAATAAAACACTTGTATGATATAGATGTAATTTTGGAAAACATAGTCTTGCATTCTCATAAGTTTTTCTCTGGTTTAAAAAGTTGTCGATGACAAAGACGACCCAGGATCTCTTTTTGACTGTATTCTATCTCTTTACCCAGTCCATCCAAATTTAGCATTGGTAGTTAATAGTAACTCAGCTTGAGAAAAAAATCCACTCTACTCATTCTCAAATGCAGAGAAATAAAATTTTAAAAGTTGTGATCATTCTCTGGTCTTAAGATAATCAGAATACCTATTTATTTCTCTTTTGTGAAAGTGCACTTGAAAGGTAAAACGTGAAAATCTACCCCTGTGTGAGATTAAAAGATGAGACCGTTTTTCCTCATAACTACAAATGATCTGTACAGAGAAAAAGTAATGATGAGCTTTTGAAAATGATAAGATTGCAGCAATCTGAAGCACTGCAAGAAATTGGCAAATTGTAAGGAGACCAAAAGAGTCAGAGAGAAGCTCTAATTTGGGGAGCACTCCAACCTCAGCCGAAGGAAGAGAGGCAGCCAGCACAGATGTTCTCCCTATTTCTGGGCAATCACATCTTCTAAAACAGGAGCTACAGGATGCTAGTTGTGCGGTCCTGACCAGGAAAGTTGAATAATGGCCACAGGGCACAAAGCAGTTGAGATATCTGGAAATGCATTCCTGTCATTATAAGGACACAACGCCTTTGGCTTTATTGAATGTAGTAACTGCCAACTTGTGAATATCCGCAGGGTGCAGAGAATTGACCTCACCACAGAGGAGAGGGCTCCCTTTGGAACAAGGTTACAGAATTCAGGGATCAAGCCAAGTTTAAAGAATGTGCACTTCGTGGTTCACTGCCTCTGCGGGACCTCTGAAAGCTCACCATTATCTATTGATGACTAACTCGGCTGGCATTTAAGAGCAGAATGTTGTCTTGATTTTAAACTCCTTATTGCTTTATATAATACTAAACTAACTACAAACAAAACTCCAATAGTGAAACTAAGAAGGGCCCAAATCGCATGTATATGTTTTGAATCTGCTGTGTTACCCACTTACTCCTGAAATTTGGGGTTTTGAAACCATCATCATGAACATCACCACATGTTCAAAAATGTCATAGCATACTGTTCAAATCCTATTATCCTTTTCCAGTCAGTTGCTAAGTCAGTCCACATCTTTCCCTCTCCAAAGTGTGTATATATACTTGTCTTAAAGAAACCCCCACATTATTCCCTCAGACCTTCTTATGTCTGATACAGTCTCTTGAGGGTTCCCATAGTTGTTACTTTTATCTCTACTGTTCAGTGCAGCCCTTCATTAAGTGTCTTAAAGAAGTTCCTGCTTCTTGTAGTTCAGGCTTCTTAACCAATAATATTAGCACAACATACTATCTCCAAAAAAATGAATTATCACTACTTGCACTTTATTCTGCATCTCTAATCTAAAAGATATTTTTGCAAAGTCAACATAGCTAGTACTTATCAAATGTCAGCATTACTATTTCCTTTGGGTTTCATTCTAAAAAAAAGAAGTCAGCAATCAGGGCAAATAAGATAAGGTGTAAAATCAGCTTTATAGTAAATTTCAGGTTTTAATTTGGTCATTTTATTTTGATTGCATAGCATACTTTGGAAAAGATTTTGTCTCTTCAATTATATGGTTTGTATCACTCCATTCATTCAACAAGCATTTATCCCTTCCGTTTTCTAAGCTTTTACATTATGAAATATCTGATATAAGGGACCTTTGCTGTGATTTGGTGTCATAAATAACACTTCCTCCTCTTTCAATTATCTCAATGTGAATATTTCCAAACTTCTTGTTTACATCCATATATTTACCCTTTCTCATGCTAAATAATAATTTTTCTTCTTTATGCCTATGTTTAAACATGTCTTCTATTTGTTTTTGTACCTTTCCTTTATAAAATAGTTAGAACTACATTGCATAATTATGGTTTAATCATTACATCCATTTTGTTCAATGATCCCTTTCTAAGTGGAATTACATTTTGAGTTAACACCCTTATCAACTGCTAGTTTTCAAACAATAAGCTATGCAGTCTTGCTGGGTTTTTCCCAGCACTTGCTTACCCAGAACAAAGCATTCCTCCAGAATGAAAAGTTTACAAAGATCTGATGGAAATTCATTCTAATAGACAATAAAAATTATATTTTATATGTGCTGCAGTCAGATCCTTTAAAACTAAATATATCTTCAGAATTCGGAAATTAACCAACTTTTCAAATATACACTAAATGCTTCACTTTTTAAGTTTCTACTTCTTAGATATATTTGAATTGAGTTTTTGAAATATTAACAACTCATTTTTAATGAATAATGCTTTCTTTTAAGGCAGTTCACTCTGAAGAAATTTCAATGGACATAAACTTATTTATAATCTTGACCTTTTATTTC
Organism: Cryptotis parvus; assembly: GCA_021461705.1. Classification (NCBI taxonomy): domain Eukaryota; kingdom Metazoa; phylum Chordata; class Mammalia; order Eulipotyphla; family Soricidae; genus Cryptotis; species Cryptotis parvus. The sequence goes on from JAJIBD010024380.1 coordinate 13,087, forward strand.
ATTTGCTCAGCTTTAGCCTTTCAAAAAGTAGTGAAAGTACAAATAATTTAATTAAAAATTAGCTTCATTAGTGGTACTTGTTTTTAAGTTCCCTAGTGCTGGGTATTCTGGCAAAATCTTTATCTGGATCATCTTCTTTACTCCATAAACAAAATGATGTTGATTCTATTATTATCTTCAATTGACAGATGAGCTAACAGGTTTTGAAAAGGTTAAGTGACTTCCCAAAGTCACACAATTATTTTGAGTAGAACGGCAATAGGAAAAAAAACTTTATTCAAGCCCACCTGCTGAAAGGTCTGCAAACTTTTGGGTTATATAAGTTAAAATTCCTCAAGGCCATCGTAGGGGGAAAAACAGAATCTATTACCATAAAATCACTGAGAAAAGGGAGCCCCCCATTGTGTACACACTTCAGTGTCCCTCACTGGGGGACAATGTGCCCAGAAGGACTTTTGTGGAATCACAATGTGCATGTGACAGATGAGAACCTTAAATCATTCTTTGTCTCTATCTATAGTTCATTGACACCACCTGGCTGCTATATCATCATTTTCATTATAACCAAAGAATTTTTTAACAATTTCATTGCAAGGAGGAAAGACAATCATAAATTTTGCAAACTTCAAACTGCATCCTTTAATTTCCTGCTACAAATGTGCCACCAAATTGTCATATGTGTATCTGTGTGTGCAGATGATATAGACATAATCATGTGATATATTGTATAAAATTCTAAGATAATGGCAAGAACAATTTATTAGTTTTCATTTCATTAAAGAAAGTAAGCTATTTAGAAGCCATTACAATGAGATAAGTACTTTGTTTCTTTTAGTATAAATAAGTTTATTCACCTCAATTTGAATGTGAAATGCTTTTAATAATTCTGTGTTTTGTTTAGGAAGTCATCATACATGTCACAGAAATGATATGTGCTCAAAGATTTTAGCATCAATAAACATCAAGACTCACTATGGCTCAATTTAAGGATTTTTCTGTGTTTTAGGCTAATACAGGATACAGATTTAAAGCACCATTTCCTCAATTCACCACAATTATGTCAATTAAGGAAAATTTCCAGGTAATAAGATACTAATAGTATACATGATTTATACACATACACACATGTACACATAGAGTCACAAATTTAAAAAAAGAAGTAGTTTAAGCTTCATTTCTCTAGCAAACTCTCAGTAAGATTATTCACATTACTTATAGCCTAGCTGCCCATAAAACTTTCAACAGCTGAATAAATAATCTGAGTTCTACCCTGTCTTTGTTTCAACACTTGCATACCTGGGAGCCCCCTTTCCACTGCCCTTGACAGACTACCAGGAGCCCAGTTCCTACTTGTGCTAATAGGAGTTGAGTGCTTAATTTCCTGCAGGCTGCATATAAAAGCACCCTTATGTGCCAGGCTACAAAAACATAATATGAAAAGGAGTAAACACTGGTTTTATATGGAATCCTTCATACACAAATTGTCCCAAAGAGCTTTACAAACAATGAATTTGACATTGGTAGTTCAGAAATGGTATAAACAATGTAGCTCAGCAATAACTCATACTAAGGCCTCCTTGAGGTATCAAAAGAATATATATCTTCCCTGTATTCCTTCCCCAGTGTCAACTTAGAAAGTTTCTGTCAATCACAAAACTCCACTCACACTTAAATATAAGGAAAGTTAAAATTCCTTATTTATAGGATTAGACCAATAATTTGCAAAGGAACTTCCCACAGGGTAAGCAGAATGTGCCAAAGTTAAAATCAGTTTTACAGGTACCAAGTTACAAGAAAAATTGATTGCTGATGATTACAATTTAAATATGATTCATAGTCTTCACCCCAGCTCATTGTATCTAGCCTCTCCTCACACACAAACACCTCTGAGTATCAGTTTTGTACAAGCACATAGATTTCACCAAATTAGTGGTTTGTAAGAATCCTTCATTGTTAATTTTGTGGCTAAACTTCCTCAGCCAAGAGCATTGCACAAAGTTATACTGAGTTTTCCACATCTGGAAATAGATTTCCCTATAAAAGTTGACCATCTGAATAAAAAGTTATTCCTGGGGCATAAACATCAATCGAAAAACAAGTTTTGTCTATCTTTTGTTTTGCAGAAACTATCTAAATCACTATGAGAATAAGTTTTCTTTTTATTTTTCAATGTTAGTAAAAGAATAATTCTTTTTTTTTTTAATTTTATTAAAACACTATGATATACAAATTTTTAGACAAATCATAGATAAATTTTAGACATACTATGTTTCTGCACCAATTCCACCACCAGTGACTTCTTCCCACCACCAGGATTCCCACGTGGTTCCCTCACACCCCATCCCCATACCCCATCTCCCACCTGGAAACGCACATTTTGAAGTTTGGTTGTTGAAATTTGAACCTCTTATTTTCAGTGATTTTGATTCTGAGGTTTGGATATTTAGTCATACCACTCCTCTATACTGCCAATGTATTCAGATCCCCTGAACTCCTGCATAACATTATACTTGGTGACATCCAGGCTCCCCTTATCAAAAATTTTGTGACTTCCTTTTTAGACCACAGCTGCTGTTTCTGATGGACTGCTGTGCAAAGCAGAATTTCCAATCACTGGTTGCTTCCCTGGGAAACCGTGTCCCAGAAATTGTTATTAGCCACCACTACAACCTGTCCTCTTGTCAGGAAACCTATGTAATGCTACCAGTTCAACCAGGAACAGTTGCAAGCAAGGCAAGTGACTTAACTCCTGTCCATTCTCCCAGACCCAGGAGTGGGTTTCTTGATTTAGAGTTTTGATCACCTTATACCCGTGCTAATGGTCTTGCAATATTTTTAAGCTGAGAACCCAGTAAAGATTCAGAAATTGGATAAAATTAAAATCCAAGCCCATCTCTCCTTCCCCTCTGCCCCTTGCTCATCAATACCCACAGTGCTTTCAGAAGGACCAGCATAGGGCTACAGCAACCCTTTAAGCACAGCAGTCTCCTAACATGAGTTTACAAGAAGCCACTTTGGGGGTGAGAGCAGGGAAGAGCACTGAGCTTTGTCCAACTGTCCCCTATACTTCACTCCTTCAAAGCTCCAGACACTCAAACAAGAATTCCTTTCAAGTTTCAATACCCTGTGACCCTCATCTCCTTTACCCTGGGCCAGATCTATTCTTCTGTATATAGTTGCAGTGCTGACCATTTAATTCATGGCATCACAAAATTCATACATAGGTCAAACTCTTATAGTGATCTTAAAGGAAATGTGTTTAATCTTGTACCTTTCAACAAAAAAGATTCTCTTTTGCTTGTTTGTTTTTATTTGGGGGCACACCCAGTAGCTCCCAGAGGCTCCAAGAAACTAGAATTGAAGTTAAAGGTGGGCCACATTCAAGGCAAATACCTGAACCTCTGTATCATAGCCCTTCCAGTCCCAGAGGGGTCCCTTTAATGCAAAATACACTGCAGACGAGATCAGGTGCATTCAAGGTGGTGGTTGGAATCTGCAAGTGTGTGTGGGTTCAGAGGTTAGACAAAATAGATAAGGGACCAATGCTGAACTAGAACTGAACATTGAACATAGGCAAAGGGATATACATGATAATCCTTAAATGTATGTATTGCAAACCACAATGTGTAAAGAAAAGGGAGAGAGAGAGAGAGAGATCAAGAAAAAGAGAGAGAGAAGAGGAAAAGTACCTGCCATAGAGGCACGCTGGGGAGGAGGAGGGAATCTGGGGACAATACTGGTGGTGGGAAATGCCACTGGTGGAAGGATGGGTGCTGGAACACCGTGTGACTGAATCCTTATCGTGAAATGCTTTGTAATTGTATACCTCATGGTCTCTTGATCACTTGACATCCCGTTATTCATCGATTTGCTTGAGCGGGGGCCAGTACATTTCCATTTGACCCTATCACATGCCAGTGTAGCCCAATGGCATCTGGTTGCTTCAGGAATATGAAGAACCTCAAACAGTTAGTTCAGGGTCTTGAAGAAGTCTGACCATCTTGTACATACCTCATGATGGTGTAATAAATTATTTTTTTTTGGTTCAAATTTTATTAAACCACTCTTAGACATACAATTGAAAGATGCTCATGGCGAGCCCTGGTTCTACACTGTTCCAACACCCATCACTCCACCAGAACCTATCTCTCATAACCAATGTCCCCATCTCCCTCCCGCCTCCCACACCCCAACTACTTGGTGGGTTCTACAAGTCTTTTCTCTCTTCTCTGTCTTTCCCTCCCGCCCACCCCTCCCGCATACGTTGTAGAATGCAGTACATTAAAGGACACAACTGTTTCCACTAGCCTGATGGACCACGCGGCTTCTTGTGGCCGCACAACCTTAAGGGCCTCATGGTCAGCGTCCAGACAGCAAAGGTGGCGGCCAATGTGGTGGGCGAGTCTCATCCAGCTGCCTCCGGGAACCCCCAGAGGTGATGGGACCACTCTCAAAACCCATCCGTTCTCCTGGGGGCCCACGGTCAGCTGAGCCTGGGGAGAGCCGAGTTCCAGCCCCCCCCAGCCACGCGTCTGAGGCTCTGCAAGCTATGACTGGTCGCCCCAGGGCAGCTCCTGGGCAGGGCCACAGGGCTCAGATAAAATAGAGGGGGAAGGGCCTACCCAGTCTCCATCTGACAAATTCCCGGTGATTCCCGCTTCTGGGAGCTGCCCATCTGGGCTTGAACTCGTTTTGCTCTGTTAATCTGGTCTTGAGGTAGCATCCCTCCCAGGTGGGCTGATGATATGCTGCAGCATCTGAGAGGCAAAGGTGGCAGCTAATGTAGTGGGCGAGTCTCATCTGGTTACTTCCAGGACCCCCAAAGGTGATGGGCCCATTCCCAAAACCCATCTGTCCTCCTGGGGGCCCCATGGTTCAGCTGAGCCTGGGGAGAGCCGAGTTCCAGCTTCCCCAGCTGCGTCTGAGGCTCTGCATGCTATCTGAGTAATAAAAATTTTTATAAATCATCTAAGTCATTCCTCCACCTCCCTGTCAGCGGGGCGTGGCTGTGGGCTCATGGCCTCCACAGCCAGCAAAGCCAGGACAAGAGACAGATAAGACACACAGCTGCGCAACTTGACCTACATAGAGCAGCCCAGGGAGTTTCGGAGTGTGGTAAATGGCTCGGCCCCTGGCAGAGTCCAATATAACTCCTAGGATTAGCAAACATGTGCAGAGGCAGGGCAGGGGGCACACTAGCTGGACTTGGAGCAGGTATTTGGGATCCTCCTCCCATTCCTCGACCTCCATGTCAGCAAGTGTGGCTGTGTGGTCGCAGCCTCCACAGCCAGCAAAGTCCAACAAGAGGCAGACAAGACCCACAGTTGTGCCATAGCACAGCTGCTCCATGGCCATGCAACAGACTTAGACAACAATGGAAGTTAGGACCAGGTCCTTTCTAGAATCTTTCACATTTATACAGTGTAATGATCATTGTAGTTGCAACAAACTGGGGAGGTTGATGGGAAATGGGGAATTATAATATCACACTAGAACTCACTATGGAATATACATATAGAGATTTACATCATAAACTGGTAATACCTGTAGGGCAAGCCACAAAAGAGAAGAGAGAGAGAAATAGAGTGACAGAGACTGAGAGAGAAAGAGAAAGAGAAGGTGCTTACTATAGGGCAGGTGGGGGTTGGGTGGGAGGGAGTATTAATTAGGACATTGGTGGTGGGAATGGGGCACTGGTGGAGGGCTAGGTGCTGGAACACTGTATGACAGAAACCCAATTATGAACATCCTTGTAATTGTATATCTCACGATGCCATCACTGTATCACTATCTTCCCAATCATCATCGATTTGCTCGAGCGGGCACCAGTAACATCTCCATATGACTGTCTCATGTAAGTAGAGCCCAAGGGCACCTGCTTGCTTCAGGAACATAAAGAGCCTCAAACCATTCCATCAGGTCATGGGAATGAGGTCTATAATTGTTACTGGTATTTGGCATATCAAATACGACACTGGTAGCTTGCCAGGCTCTGCAGTGCAAGTAGCATACTCTAGTAGTCATCTCAAAATCCAGCATTTATTGATGAACTGCCACGTGAGCCGGGCTGTGATAGTCTGGTCTGCTGGGTGGAGTTCTGATGAGGGGGGAAGTCTGGATGTGAAAAATGGCGGCCCTCATGGAGTGGGGGGGTCATCTGGCTTGTTGTGATGCTCTGCAGGGGTGGCGAGCCAGGGCTAGAACCTGCCATCCCTCCCGGGCGCCTCATGAGCGGCTGGGCACAGGGAGAGCCAGTAGCAGCTCTGCCCCATGTCTGTGAGTCTCTGGATCAGCACAACTGGGCCGGATTAAAAAGACTGCTGCAGGGTGGATCTGGATGAGCCAGGCTGTGATAGGCTGGTCTGCTCAGTGGAGTTCTGACGAGGGGAAGTCCGGATGTGGAAAATGGATGGTATAATAGAATTATTATACCATCAAGATGGTATAATAGAATTCTTTTTTTTAAAAAAGTCTGGAAAAAGATGAAAAATAAAAAAATACAGTCAGAGCAATGACTGCAGCTCATTAGCAAAGAACATGCCTACCATGCAAGAGATCCAAGTTCAATCTCCAACACCACAAAAAAAGATACAATATTGAGGCCATAGTGGGTAGCTCTGATGGAGCCTCGGAGGAGCCCAGAGAAACCCCCCACACCTTGCTGGCAGTGATCTTCACAATCCACATTCTACAGCTGGTAAGATCTCCACCCAGCAGATTAATCCAGTCTCCAGCCAGCAGATTAATCCAGTCTCCAGCCTGGCTTGTCAGAAACCCAGCCTACAAGGACCCACCCCACAGAGATCCGCCCTTCAGAGGAGAGTATTTCAAGCCCAGGAATGCTTGAGGCTAAGACACAGGTACACCCAGCAGAGCAGAAACCAGCTTTCCCCCATTGCTCGCAGGCCACACAGCGGCCGCAATATACCTCCAAATTACCATAAATATTCTACCCACCCCTCTGAGAGAGCTCCACAAAGAAATGAGAATATAGCGCCCACATGGCAGAGCCTGGCAAGCTGTCCGATGCGTGTTCGATATGCCAAATCCAGTAACAGAAATGTTTATTTTCCTGACCCCGAAAGAGCCCTTAATATGGCAGCAGTAAGAAAGGCAAACAAGCAGTGCCTGATAAAATTTCATGGCCATCCTAGGCTGCCAAAAAGAAGGACTAAAATGACTGTCTGTAGTTTCAATGCATGTACGCTGGCATAGGAAGCATATATTGAGGATCTGATGGTGCAAGCGCAAACAATCAAGTACGACATCATTGGTCTGACTGAGACGAGGAGGCGTCAGTTGCATCATGCTGTATTTGACAACGGAGAAGAATTGTTCCTTGGAACATGTGACTGAAAGAGGTATCTGTGGCGTTGGTGTCCTTGTCAACATGAACATGGCCGCCAACATTGATTCATTTGAATGCCTAACAAACTGAATAGGAGGATTACATTTGAAGAGATGTGGCCCACTGCCAGCAATTTCTGGCATCCACATACAAAGAAGATGAAATTGAGAAATTCTACATGGAATTGGAGGAGTTCTATAAAAAGATCACACCTTCTACAAGATCAGAGTCGGTGATTTTAATGCCAAGATAGGACCGAGAAGATCGGGCTGAAGAACTCCACATCGGGATCCATGGCCTAGAATGGAAAGAACAGGGTGAGAGACTATCTGAGTTCATCATGTCCACCAAGACCATTCATGGGAATTCACAGTTCCAGAAGGCTGAAGCGAAACGTTGGACATGGGAATCTCCTGGCAGACAGTTCCACAATGAAATTGACCGAATCATCTTCAATCGACGGTTTTGTCTGACCGGTAGCTGTTGTCGCCCCAAATTCCAAACAGGATCGGACCACCGTCTCCTTCATGCAAAATTCTACTTCCCCGCAATGGGGAGAAAAGGCTGCAAAGTTTAAAAAGAGAACTCCCAGAACGACCACCAACTGGGAAATCTTTGGCACCATTGCAGCAACATGGGAAGATACCATCATTGACGACATCGATGAAGAACACAACTGACTAGTTCAGCACCTCCATGATTGTGCGAAGAATGCTGAGAGAGTGAAATACACAAAAGGAAGATTGTCTTCAGAAACTCTCGAGCTCATTCGCCAATGTGGCAAGGTGCGAGCCTCAGGAGACCAAATGCTAAAGTCCAAGCTTGCTAAACGGTGCAGAGAAGCGATAAAAGAAGACCTCAAAGACAGAAGAGCAGAAATACTGGAAGATGCAGCAGAAGCCGGGAAAAGCATTCGCACCGCCTGCCTATCCTCGCCAACTATAAGACCAAGATGACTGCCTCCAATGTCCTGATGGATCTATCACATCTTCCAGAAAGGCAATGGAGAAGATTATCCATGACTTCTACTCAGATCTCTTTGATAGCCACGTCCACCTGCCCACATACCAAATTCCACAGGATGGATATGTCATTCCCAACGTTCTCCCTTTTGAAATCCGACATGCCATCTCGTCGGTAAAGAAGGGAACGCACCAGGCCAGGACAAAGTCAGACCCTAACACCTGAAGAATCTGCCGTCGGTACTCATCAATACACTAGCTCGACTCTTCACACGCTACCTGTCCGAAATGCAAGGTGCCCTCACAATGGAAAACCAGCAGGACAGTTCTACTGTTCAAGAAGGGAGACATTCACGACATCGGCAACTATAGCCCCATCTGCCTGTTGTCCGTCATCTACAAGCTGTTTACACGAGTCATCCTGAACAGGATTAGCAGAACACTAGATGAAGGACAACCATGCGAGCAAGCAGGCTTCCAGAAAGGATTCAGCACAGTCGACCATATCCACACAGTAACCAAGCTCGTCGAGGTTTGTAGGGAGTACAAGATGCCGCTCTGTCTCACATTCATTAATTTACAGAAAGCCTTTGATTCTGTGGAGACTGAAGCAGTCATCGAAGCCCTAGACAAACAGGGTGTTCAAACCCAATACATCAAGATCCTTCATGAGCTGTATTACGGATTCACCACCAGGATCTCACCATTCTACAAAGAAGTGATCATTAATGTGAAAAGAGGGGTTCGACAGGGTGATACCATTTCACCAAAACTCTTCAGCGCCACCCTCGAGAACATCATACAACAATTAGAATAGGAAGGAATGGGAGTGAAGATAAATGGTCGGCAAGTACACCACCTCCGCTTCGCTGATGACATCATTCTAATAACACCAAACATTAGCCAAGAGGCACAAATGCTGGCTGACTTCGACCAAGAATGTGGAAAGATAGCTCTACAGCTGAATCTAAAGAAAACAATGTTTATGAAGAATGAACTAGTTCCAGAGGCCCCATTCACTCTCAATGGAACAAACATCTCTGAATGCAGCAGTTATGTGTACCTAGGTCGAGAAGTCAACATGATGAACGACCAAAAACCTGAGCTGCGCAGGAGGAAGAGAGTGGCATGGAATGCCTTCAAAGGCATCGAAGAAATAGCTAAAAGGACAAAGAACCTCCGGCTCGGGCACATCTCTTTGACTCCACCGTTCTCCCTGCATTAACATACGCCCCAGAGACCTGGGCCCTACGAATGCAGGATGAGAATGCTATTCGGGTCTCCCAGAGAGGAATCGAAAGAGCTATGCTTGGAATATCACGCCTCACTCAAGTGAGAGAAGGAATCAGGAGTCTCACCTCCGTCGCTATTCCAGAATCAGGGACGCTGTCTCGTTTGCCAAGGCATCGAAAATCAGATGGGCTGGACATGTTATACGATTTAGAGACAACCGCTGGACTAGAGCCATTACCGACTGGATCCCATGGGATGTCAAAAGATCACGTGGCCGCCCACCTACAAGATGGTCAGACTTCCTTGTAAAGACCCTGAAGGAACGGTTTGAGGCTCTTCATATTCCTGAATCAACCAGATGCCATTGGGCTAAATTGGCACATGATAGGGCCCAATGGAAATGTTACTGGCACCCGCTCAAGCAAATCGATGAATAACGGGATTCAAGTGATCAAGTGATCAA
>JAJIBD010024381.1:0-95517 GCA_021461705.1 Cryptotis parvus
ATTTTTACAATTACAAAGATATACGATTAAAAAGTTCATATTTGGGTTTTGGTCATACAGTGTTCCAGCACCCATCCCGCCACCAGTGCCCATCTCCCACCACCAACGTCCCGGTTCCCTCCCCCTCCCCAGTCCTGCTCCATGGCAGGTTCTTTATTTCTTTCCCTTTCTCTCTCTTTCTCTTTTCCTTCCCCTCCAGACTATGGATTACAGAACATACATTAAAGGGTTGTCATGTGTATCTTTTTGCCTCTATTTAAAGCTCAGTCTCTAGGTTGGCATTAGTACCCTCGACAATTGTTAAAGCACACTGTCTCCATTTTTCCGTCTTACCTAATCTCTGACTCCCACACGTTTGGGATAATTTCCACTTTTGACAAGACCTCCCTGATATATGTTTCACTTGACCTTGGATATTGGTATCATAATATGTATATATATATATATATATATATATATATATTTCTGCCATGCAAATAAATACAGTCATTCTGTATCTGTCTCTCTCCTTCTGGCTAATTTCGCTTAACATAATCTTCTCCATGTCCATCCATTTATAGGCAAATTTTATGCCTTCATTTTTTCCTAACAGCTGCATAGTATTCCATTGTGTAGATGTACCAAAAGCTTCTTTATCCTGTCATCGATTTTCGGGCACTTTGGTTGCTTCCAGATTCTGTCTATTGTGAATAATGCTGCTATGAACATAAAAGTAGGGATGGTGTTTCCATTGTGTATTTTTGGTTTCCTAGAGTAGATTCCCAGGAGTGGTATGGCTGGGTCAAATGGGAGTTCAATTTCTAGTCTTTGGAGGAAAGTCCATATTGTTTTCCAGAAAGGCTATACCAGCCGGCATTCCCACCAACAATGGATGAGTTTCCCCTTTTCCCCACATCCACGCCAGCACTTGTTGTTCTTGCTCTTTTGAATATGTGCCAGTCTCTGTGGTGTAAGTGGTATATGGATTAAAGATCTCAATATCAGACTTGAATCCATAAAGTACATTGAAGAAAATATAGGAAAAACCCTCCACGACATTGAAGCTAAAAGGCATCTTCAAAGGTGAAACATCACTAACAAAGCAACTAGAAGAAAAGATAAACATATGGGACTACATGAAACTAAAAAGCTTCTGCACCTCAAAAGAAACCGTGACTAAGATACAAAGCAGTCCACAGAATGGGAAAGAATATTCACCCAATACCCATCTGATAAGGAGTTAATATCCAGGATATATCAGGTCACTGGTAGAACTTTACAAGAAGAAAACAAACAACCCCATCAAAAAATGGGGAGAAGAAATGAACAGAAACTTCAGCAAGGAAGAAATTCGAATGGCCAAAAAAAAACATATGAAAAAATGCTCATCATCACTAATCATCAGAGAGATGCAAATCAAAGCAGCAGTTTCTTTTAAATCTGGCTCAGGTATGATGATCCAGAGACTCACAGACATAGGGCAGAGCTGCTACTGGCTCTCCCTGTGTCCAGCCACTCACAAGGCACCTGGGAGGGTGGGTTCTAGCCCTGTCCTGCCACCCCACAGGGCCTCGCAACAAACAAGGCGACCCCCCCACTCCATGAGGGCCTCTATTTTCCACATCCGATCCCTGAACTCCACCCAGCAGACCAGCTTATCACAAACCAATAAATGCTGGATTTAGAGATGATTACAAGAGTATGGTACTCGCATGGCAGAGCCTGGCAAGCTACCTGTGTCATATTTAATATGCCAAATACCACTAACAATTATAGACCTCATTCCCATGACCTGATGGAATGGTTTGAGGCTCTTTATGTTCCTGGAGCAAGCAGGTGCCCTTGGGCTCTACTTGTATGAGACAGGACATATGGAGATGCTGTTGGTGCCCGCTAGAGCAAATTGATGATGAACGGCAAGACAGTGATACAGTGATAACTGACATATGAATTTTCATAAGCTAACATAATAAACTAGCACTGCATTCAATAGCATAAAATATTTTCAAATATTGCATAAAATTGAATAAGTACATACCATAAGTCTGCTAAAATAAAGTCAAAATTAATAGTGCTAAAAATCAGAATAAAATTTATGAAAAATTTTTATCACTTCCTTGTTTATAATTACACCTAAAAATTTTTGAATCACACAAGAACACAGCTGAAAAGGATATCAAGTACTTGATAAAGTCACAACAGATAATTAAAAAAGAAAATCTAATTAGAGAAGCAGAAGGTTCCATCTTCCAGCTTCAAAACTTCATGCTACTAGTTTTAGAGATTAAGTTTCAACAGGCAGTTGAGGACTTGCCTATACCTGACACTTCTTGCTTCCTTCCTACTGAAATTAGGAAATAGAGCAGTGAAACAGTTTTCTCTTTATTTTCTTCCTCAACCCAGTCTTCTCTCAGACATCAATCCCTGCTACCTTCTATATATTCATTATATCAGGAATTTCCCCTTTTATAATAGATATTTATTGAAGATGGAGTGTTGAAGCAGATGAATAAGATGCTCTATATGCAACTTTTATTTTCAAGTGCTTCTATCTGAATGAAAAGCCGAGGCTTGGGCCTAGGGCATTTTCAGCTCAAAGCCAAAATACCAGAAGGGAATATTTCCATCGGAATGACTCAGTCACTCACCAAATATTTACACATCCTTTCACACCCTTAACTCTGCAATGAAGAATTTGTAGAATTGGAGGTCTTCCAAAAGTGTACAAATCCTTCTATTCTGAATTTAAAACTAAACCTCTTGAAAGAAAAGACTAATCCCTATTAAAAACATAAGGAACATCTCTTATAATATAAAAAATAAAGATTGTAAATAATTTGTCTTGCACAGCCCACATTTCTTCACACAAAGTAGTAAATATCCACAGGGGTTAAGAAGTTGAAAGTTAAGGAACTTATACATGCTTTTAACTTTGGCCTGTGAATGAAGAAGGAAACTCTTGAAAGTCCATCAAATTGTGAGTAGATTTATGCTTAGAGAAGGGTTGCATGAGGTTCTGCCTTTTCTAAATCAATTGTCTAGTTAATTGTTCTGTTTATTTGTATTTTAGCAGTAAGCACTAAGACAAACATCTTCTTTCACACTACCAGCAAAGAAGTATCATTTTTTGAGGGTGGGGTTTGGGGTTTTGTCTAAGCTCAAGGTGTACTCTTAGATCTGTGCTTAGGAATCAGGCCTTATACTCTTTGGGGAACTGAATGACATGGGGTACCAAGAGAAGCACTTCAACCTCTGTATTATTCTTTGGACCCACAAAGCTGTGTCATACATCTTTGCTTCCCCCTACTGCTAAACTCTCTTTTCCTTTTTTGCTGGGGGTACATTTAGCAATGCTCAAGGGTTACTCCTATCTATACACTCCAGAATTTCTCATGGCTTGCTCAGGGACTATGGAGATGATGGGGATCTCAGCCAGGTCAACCGTATGCAATTCAAATTCCCTACCCACTGTACTATCGCTGTGGCTTCGTTTAAGAAAAAGGGAATGAAGTATCAAAGAAAATTAAGTGAGAGAATACTATTAGAGGTGAAATACTGAAACCCACTTGATCTGCATGGTGTGGGAACTGGTATTCACCAGCACAGTTCTCAGGAATCAGGGACTCATGCAAAAGAAAAATTGGTCTTTACAGGAAAATGAAAGTCAGTATTCACTTTTTGCAAAGACCTCTCAGAAGCATCACCTCTGGCAAAAGAATTTCAGAGGGAGACAAAATAGTGAAGTTAGTTTATTGACACTTCGGAATAATGTGAGGGGAGAGGAAGAGAAACATGTTAAAGAGAGAACAGGAGCTTCTCCAGAGGGAAGAAAGAAGCAGAGAATGGCTCTTTAGAGAATGTTAGATACAGTTTCTCAAAATTTTCTTGGCTTAGAGTTTTCCGTATACATAAAAGTTAATCTGGGTGCTATCGCATGAAAAAAAAACAGGTTTTTTGGGGGCGGAGAGATAGCACAGATAGCACATTTGCCTTGCACGTGGCTGACCCAGGTTCAATTCCGGCATCCCATATGGTCCCCTGGGAACCGCCAGAAGTAATTCCAACCCTTGAGCATCGCCAGGTGTGACCCCAAAAGCAAAAAATAAAATAAAATAAACAAAAACCAGGCTTTTTAATACATCTAATATGAAATATGACTAGTATGAAAGGAACAATACTACGTCTTTGCTCATGTTTTTATCAAGAACTTTAGCTTCTCCTGTAACTTCTACGTCATGAGTGATGCCTCAGTTTCTCTATCTTAGAAGAGTTCAATGTTTGCATTTCAAATGGGTCGTAGTCCTCAGCCTTTGGATCACTTCAGGGTTAGACAATTTCTTCCATGATTATTTCTTTGAAACACTAATCAGCAGAGCACACTTCTCAATCTGCCTAGAACATTAAAATAAGATTTAAAATAATAATAATAATAATAATAATAATAAATAATGAGGTAAGTAATTAAATGTATCATTTATTCTCTAATCATTTCAAGAATGTTGTTTTTGAAAGGTAATACTTGATTAAAAGTTTTAAATTATTCTTTTCTAAATTAATTAAATGTCACTGATATTGTTAAATGTATCTAGCAAGGACTCATTCCCATAAGTGGTAAAATAATCGTAAGATTTTGTCCAAACTTCTTTCAATTTAGCTGCTTCTCTAAATCCAAATTTTGAGATCTGGGCGATAGTTCAGGGATCAGGGAGCATGTTCATGTAACCCTGTCCAATCCCACCGACTGGGCCCAAGTGCTCCTGAGTTTGATCTTTGGAGGTCCAGCACCTTTTGGACTAATAAGCCAGAATAACTGAATTCTAACAATGAATGTCCATCACAGTTGGCTAAATATTATTGGAGTCAAGTAATTCATGTATTGCTTGAATACACTTTAGGAGACTTCCCTGCCCCACACCTTATAAGGAATAAAACCACCAGGAGTCTACTCGATAGGAATGACCTTTATAGCAGGAGCAACTTCTATAAAGTGATGAAGCAAAATCTACCACTTTACAAATGTTCTTTAGTAGGGCCAGAGAGATAACAGAGATTAAAGCATTTGCTTTGCATATGGCGGATACTTATTTTATCTCAGGCACCACATGCAGCCCCTCGGCCCTTCTAGGACTGATCCGTTTGTGCAGAACCATGAACATAGCCAGATATGCCTCCCGAAGGGCAAACACAATGCTCTTCAGTTGAATGACATTGTACAAGTCTCTGAATGTTGCTGCCATATGTGGGGATGAAATAATGTGCTGATATCCTTAAAGTTTACCAGTCTCAGGGCAAATAACTGACTTTTCATGAATTTACTTTAGAAAAAAAATACTCTGTAGATTCAAGCAACTTCAAAAAACAAATAGCCATTGAAAGCAAGAAGCCATTCCTTTATCCCCTTTTATTCTAGCACATGAATAAACATAGACGCTGCTTCTCTAGAACTGGTTTTGCCTAGAGTACTACAAATGGGAGAAGTAAAAGTGTATGTCAGCAGAAATCACCCATTAATTCCTGCTCTTCCATCTGGGACTCTAGTATAGAGATTGGGACATTCTTGCAATTCTGCTTCCGGCAGCTGTGGGACTGCAGGTGCAGGCCGAGCCGATATTGAAAGATAGATTTGTTATGAAATCAGTTACTTCTCCAGGGACTTCTGTCCTCAGAGTTTCCTGTAACTTATGTAGGAATTTTATGGCAGGAAATGGTATAGAACTGGATCCAGTGGGAATACTTTTATTAGAGCCCAACATACACCGAAATAAAGTCCTAGTGAAGTTGGGACAGTTTGCAGATCTTCTTATAAGGGCATCTCTTAATCCCAAGGGCCCATCTCACTACTGCACACAAAGTAGTCTGGGGAAAGTCAGGGAACTTATGTAAGTGAATCATTATTGCTTTTTACTGCGCACATCCACATCTATTAAGGGGTGGATTCATTAGATACTAGAGACTGAGGTATTTTCCCTTCTCTCAGTTTCCTGACATCTAAAACACTGATGAGGTTTTTAAATAAAGTATGAGCAAGGACCTAGCGCTTTCCTTTGTCAAGTCTCTTTCCTTAGTCCTCAAATCCAATCCTTGATATGAGAGCATGTGGGAATCCCAGTTGGCTAAATCCCAGGACAGAAGACAGAATTAAATTCTGCTGAAATTACTTTCCTCTGCAGCTGCAAAGGAGATGTATTTTATCAAAGACTAAGAACATAGATATACAAGAGCACTTAAAGGAAAAAGTTATTCCTATCATGTCCAAATTTTAATAATTTTAAAAACTTATCAGATATGTATAAATCTTCTAGCTTAGAATGCTTGTTTGTTGATTCTGTTATTTAAGTTAATATTTTACCTGGAATTCCTGTGTACTGCAACTTACATGATAAAGATTATTTTTCACCATAAGACTAAAAAAATATTGAACAACTGAGATCAGAAAGTGTTCACTGCTAAATCATGACTATATATTTAAGGAAGTCAGTTCATACTTTTTATATATTATGTATGAGTATACATGTGTAAATACATAAGTTTCTAGCTTGAGTTTAAGAAAACACTTAGAACCATGATCGTAGGACACACTTTCCTAAATCTATTCATTAACTTATAACTATTTTCCTATAATCATGAAGAAACAAACTAGTATATGTAATGCGTACTTGAAATAGACAGCAATATGAACACTTCAGTACCAAAGTCTGTGTGTGTGTTTACCTTAAAGAAGCAGATTAGAGTAAATACATTTCTCCTCTGTTTTCCCAAGCTATCAAATTAGAGCAGTTTCTTTACAGTAAGACAAATGCTGCTTCCTTTCAATCAGATTAGAAAATGTTAATACCAGTTGAAGCATTTGAAAACCTGTTCATAATCTTATAAAATAAAGCATGATTTGTAAGACTATGTGACTTCCACATAAGCAAAGTCGCCGGTGTGACACAAAGATTCACAATCCCAGAGAAAGAAAAGGCCTAGCACTCAACTTTTCTAGTTGACAAGGGTAATAATCATACATGATAAAGAATTATGGACAATCTACAAAGCCTGCTATAGAAGTTAATGTTTCCCTTTAAAATGTTAGTCACACTTTGATTACTGTAATGTTCCATCCAGAGTTGTGAGAATATAAAACTTAAGAGAGCATGACAAGCTTCTTAGAGAATATTCAAAGAAATCACTCCTTTCCAAAATTTGAAGAGGAAAGAGAAATATAGGACCAGAGAGAGAGAAGACATGAGTTAGCACACATATGGTCTACTTCATCTCCATGTCCCATATCACATGCTCTCCAAGCATCTCTGTGAGTGTCCCTGGATATAACCTCTGTGTGTATCCCCTGAGCAGGCTGAGCAGGCTGAATTGACTCAGTGGTCCACCGCATGTCAGAACCTGAGCAATCATACAACTTCTGATCCCTGAATTGAAGCATCATATCTCTTTGCCAAGTAACAGTTGGAGTGGCCTCAGGGTCCTGGGTACTACCTGGGAGGCTTCGTCTCTCCTGAAAGAGAGAAGATAAGTGCCAAAGAAGTAATACAATGGGTAGGGCACTTGCCATCCTCTGGCCATAACGTACTTCTAATGGTATTAACATTTTCTAATTATGTTCTCTTTTGATTGAAAGGAAGCAACATTTGTCTTACTCTAAAGACACTGTTCTAATTTGTTAAGAGTAGAAAAGCATAGGAGAAATATATTTGTTTGATTTGATTCTCATTTATATGATTCAAGTATATTTGATTCCTGGCACTATCTGCGGTGTCCAAAGCACCTACAGGCAAGATCCCTGAGCAGAGAGCCAGGAGTAAGCCCTGAGTACTGCAGTGTGGTCAAAAAAATGAGAAAAAAAGAGAGACAGACAGACAGACACAGACACAGACAGAGAATGAAAGAACAGAAGGAGGCCCAGGAAAAACAAACTCATTTATCATAATGCAAAAGGGACGAAGCTTAACTGCAAAGACCCAGATCGCTCTCCAAGGGAGGCAACAAGCAATAAGGTGGAGAAAATGCTGTGAGTAACAAGGGCAGTTCAAACATGGGCATAGAACCATCTCCAAGAGAGGCTATACTATCGGAAGGAAAGGGGGGGGGGGGGGGGGGGGGGGGGGGGGGGTTAAGAAAGGAAGTAGGAAGTCTGCTTTCAGAAAGGACAGGTGCTAACAGGCAGGTGCCATGGTAGTAAATCCCACCTCAGTCCTCTGTGGCATAAGGGTTCGGCCTAGTGTTATCTTCCTTATGTAAGCTTCAAGCACAAGATAAGGAAACTGTTTATCACTTTCTTTTCCAAACCTACAGAACCTAGCTGGCTTTAATGTTCATTTAAGCTGTTAGGTCCTTTGGGGCCAATCTCAGAACACTCTTCCAGCATTATTTCTTACTCTAAGCAACAGTCCTTTGTTACTTCATACAAAGGCAAAACAAACAGTTCAAAATATTGATATACAAGGGCTGGAGATACAGTACAGTAGATAGGCACTTGCGCTGCTGTGGCTGACCCAGAATTCAATCCCTAGCATCCCATATGGTTCCCTGAGCACAGCCAGGAATGATTCCTGAGTATGGAGCCAAGAGTTATCCCTGAGTATTGCCAACTATGGCCCCAAAGCAAACAAAAAAGCCATTCATTACATGCAAAATATTGACTGTATTTAAAAATTTTGCATCATTTATAACCCACTCTATAAAATTAATGTTATCACATTTTAGCAATAACATCATAATATGTAAAAAAGGCTGATAATTACTTTTCAGTATGATTTTTGCTCCAGAAGAATTTATTCTGAGATAGGGCTAATTTGCTTTCAAAAATCTGTCCCTAGGTGGATGAATTTATAGCCCTGCAGCAGGAGAGTGACTGAGAGGGCGGTGACAGCTACAGAGTATATAGACTTGTTGCTTCTGGAAGGAACTTCTTTAGCTGGTCCCTGCTTTCTTGAAGGCTTTATCCCTGAATTACTACTAAGCCGCAATTCCACAATTACAGTAAGTAGAATTATGAGATCCATGAGGGGAATAAAAATTGTTCTCAACATATTGGTGAAGGCATAATGGGGTCATTATCTTATTTTTAGTGGTAGATTTTCCCAAAAAATTCAGTAATCACAGGGTCTTTATAAAAGAAGCACCCACAAGCTCCTGATACCACAAAGCCAAACAAGTTCCCTTACTGGAGTCTCTCCAAAGATAGTTCTGTGCCCTTTGAGAAGGTTCTAATTATGGGCCAGAGCAGTAGTATAGCAGGTAGAGAGAGCACTTGCCTTGCACGCAGCAGATCAGGGTTGAAGTCGCAGCAGACCAGGGTTGGAAATCACCAGCCCATATAGTCCCCAGATCACTACCAGGAGTAACTCCTGCATACAGAGCTAGTAATAAGCTTTGAGCTTTGCTGTGTGTGGCCAATATAAACAAGTAAGCAAAAAAAAAAATAAATAAATAAAAATAAAAAAGAAATTCCTACCTGGGCCGGAGGCATGGCGGGTTCTAGCCCTGGCCTGCCACCCCAGCTGAGCCTCACAACAAGCCAGACCACCCTCCTGTACTCCACGGGGCCCGCCATTTTCCACATCCGGACTTCCCTCTCATCACAACTCCACCCAGCAGACCAGACTATCACAGCCCAGATCATCCACAGCCACCCTGCAGCAGTTTTTTTTTTTTTCAATCCGGCCTAGGTATGCTGAACCAGAGACTTTCAGACATGGGGCATAGCTGCTACTTGCTCTCCCTGTGCCCAGCTGCTCTTGAGGCACCCAGGAGGCATGGCGGGTTCTAGCCCTGGCCTGCCACCCCAGCTGTGCCTCACAACAAGCCAGACCACCCTCCTGTACTCCATGGGGCCCACCATTTTCCACATCTAGACTTCCCTCTCGTCACAACTCTACCCAGCAGACCAGACTATCACAACCCTGCTTGCGCGGCCGCTAGCGGCCAGGCGGTTTATCAATAAATGCTTCATTTAGAGGTGACTACAACAGTATGCCACCCGCACTGCAGGCCTGGCAAGCTGCTCGTGTCATATTTGATATGCCAAATACCAGTAACATTTATATTAGGTCATTCCCGTGACCTAATATAATTGTTTGAGGTTCTTTATGTTCCTGGAGCGGGCGGATGCCTTTGGGTTCTACTAGCATGAGACGGGACATATGGAGATATTACTGGTGCCCACTCAAGCAAATAGATGATTAACTGTAAGATAGTGATAGTGATAGTGGTAGTGAAAAGAAATTCCTAGTTATGATTGAAAAGTGGTAAATGCTGCAAATAATGACCCTAAAATAATCTAGCAAGTTCATTATAAATACCATTACCTTTAGTTTCAAAACTCTAATTACTAAAATCAAGAGAGACAATAATATTTTAATTCTCAATCTTACTCCAGCACAAATTCTAGCATTTTATCATTTAGTTGTTTGATTTTTGCTTTTTGTTTTGGCAACACATCCAGAGATGTTAGCTAGGGATTACTCCTGGCTCTGCTCTCCTAGAATTACTCTTGGTGGCACTCTGGGTATAATATGGGATGCTAGGAATAGGACCTGGGTCAGAAACATGCAAGGCAAGTGCCCTATCTGCTATACTGTCTGTCTGCCCCCTCATGTTTTAGCTTTATTTGAAACTTTGCTCTCATTTTTGGCCACAGCCACCAAAATTTTGTTTTTATGAAGCAAATTGATCAAAACTCTATTCTACAAGCTATAATTAGTCCTTCCTTTGTTTTAATGAAGATTTAATTTAATTAAAATGTCAAATTATACTGTAAATTTAATTTTAATAAGCATATATCCAAAATTTCATTCTTTGAGACATAATTATACCTACCTTAAATACTTTAAAACAGCTTCATTGTTTTGTAAATATTGAACTATCTTGTATTTTTAGAGAATTTTCCTAAATATCATTTGGCTATTCTTAATGGAAAAATGTTAGATATCAAATATGTCATAAATGTATTTTTTGAAGAGATGAGCACAAAGCATCCCCCCACTAGCACAAACAATGTAATAGTTTCCTACACTTTGTAAAACTGGAGGTTTCAGGAGTTCTGTAATGCAGTAGCTAAGACTCAACCTGGAAATATCACCCTCATAATTATGCTTATCAGGTAAGTATATACAATCAAGATATTTTCCATTGTGACTTGAACCATATGTTTATATTTGTGAAATGATTCCATTTAGAGAAGAAAGTTGCTATAATATACACCTTTCACATCTCTATACATTCGAGTCCTAACTTATACCTTATTCCTCGCTCTTAGAAGAAGGCTCAGCCTCTAGTTTATGCCTGCCTTGAAAAACTGGTACTTTTCATTAATTTTCTAATGAAGCAAATCAATGTATTTATTTATCTTTGTTCAGTCATATGATGATTACATATAGGTATATAACAGTAAAACTGAAGAGAAATTTGTGCAATTAAATTGTGAGTTCAGATTCTCAAAACAATCTCATCTTCAATTAATAAATGTTTGATGTGGGCCAGAGCGATGGCCCAGCCGGTAGGTCGTTTGCCTTGCATGTGGCTGGCCCATGCTGGCCTGGGTTCGATCCTCCGCATCCCATATGGTCCCCGAGCACTGCCAGGAGTGATTCCTGAGTGCAGAGCCAGGAGAAACCCCTGAGCATTGTCGGGTGTGACCCAAAACAAAAAAAAAAAAAAAACCCAAAAAATAAATGTACAATGAGTAACCCAGGGAAGGGCATATCTGAGTTCTGGAGCACAAAAATAAACAAAATTGACTAAAACCCCTGTCTTAAGGAGATTTCATTCTAACAGAAAACTATAGATAATAACTAACAGAAGTACTGAATAGTATGTTAGCATCAATTTCTTCAGAAGGCTAAAAATACATGACTAGAAGAAGAGAGTAGTGGGCAAAGCACTAGTACAGCAGGTACATGATATCCTGAGCTTTGCCAGGGTTGATCTCTGAGCACAGAGCTAGGAATAAGCTCTGAGCACTATTATATATTGTATATTCCCCCTACTGTAATAAATGAAGATAGGAGGTCTAGAGCGAGTACAGTGGCAAGCCTGCATGTTGCTCACTGACCCTGAGTTCATTCTTGACACCACAGGATCCCCTGAACAGTGCCCACTGCAGTTCTGAGACCTGAGTGGACTGGGTCACCCACAGCACTGCAGAACCAGAGAAGCATTACATCCACACACAGGCCTTCTGCATGACACTTCAGTCCAGTGAGCTGATTATCTGAGGGCAGACAATGGACTTGCTGAATCCATCTTGGGAGCCGCCCACCCCCAAAAGAGCAGAAGAGGAAAATGCAATAATGTGCATGTGTTATATT
Organism: Cryptotis parvus; assembly: GCA_021461705.1. NCBI lineage: Eukaryota > Metazoa > Chordata > Mammalia > Eulipotyphla > Soricidae > Cryptotis > Cryptotis parvus. Next base: position 12,288 of record JAJIBD010024381.1, read on the forward strand.
AATCATGGCTTTCCACAAATAATTCAAGAAACACATTTAGTTGATTCAGTTTATGTCCTGAGAAGTACATGATTTTTACTGGGAAAAAAAGTTAAATGGATAAATATTCTTTCAATGAGTTATCATGGAAATTTTAAAAGTAATTTAAATTTTAAAATCAAGAGTCAACTACTTCTCACTGTAAGCATGGAGGCATATAGGTAAGTCTGGTCTAACCCATCATCTTTTATAAAGCGGGAAGAGTGTGTGACATGCCAAGTATGTGGTTTTACCATAGGCAAGTTAGGTCTGCTATCCTCCTCATCTTTTATCAAACTGGAAGATTCTGAAAAATAACAAGTATATTCTTTTACCTCAGAGTCTAGAATTGAAAATGAATTTACAGTAAATGATACCCACATGCTTTGGTTTCATTCGTGTTAGAGTGAATTATTAAACACAGAAAAACAAGTGATCTCCCTCATTTGCAAACTAAATGAAAACATCTAATATAGAAACAAAAATAACGTTGCAAATTTGTATTCCTTCAATAAATGTCTCATATTGTCTTTAAATCAAATTTTAGCAAGAAATTTAACTGAAAAAGATTGTTAGGGCAATGATACAAGGACCATTTCTCAAAGGAAGATGTTAGGCCTATTTTCCTTTGAGGAGATGCTGGCATGGAATGATAAAGTCAGTTGGCTTCCAGGAAAATTCTAACTAGAACACCTTATCAGTCCTATAGGATATCACATATCCCTTTACAATTGCCAGAGCAAAGGAACTTGCTAAATTCTAAGATCTGTATCCAAGGGAGTATCTACTCTTTATATACTTTAAAATATCTGCTTACTTCTAGTATTAAATAAAATGACTTTTATAACCAAAGATCAGGACAATCACTATTCAACATTATGAGAGACTAAAGGAAAAGACTTACTTTGGAACTGAATACACTTAAGAAGCCAGTCTTTGGAACAATATTTTAGGCTTTCAAAAATTTCTCCTAATATATTTTCTTTTTGGTCACACCAGCAATGCTCAGGGTTACTCCTGGCTCTGCACTTAGGAATTACTCCTGGCGGTACTCAAGAGGACTATATGGGAGGCTGGGAATTGAACCTGGGCCATCTGTATGCAAGGCAAACACCTAGCCGCAGGACTATGACTCCGGCCCCTAACATTTCTTCTCCATTGGAATGAAAAATCTCGGAGCCAGTGTTGTCTCTGGTATACAACACTTGCACCTGTTCTCAACAAGAGCCACTATTTCAGTGATGTCATGCCAGTTTTAGCTAAACCCATCACCTCTGGAAAGAGTGAGTGTGATGAGTTCTGTGTGAAAACTAGCGAAGTTATCTGAACAACTTTCATGTAAGATCTGGGTCCTGCTGAGTGCAGATGGTCTTGTTTCCTCTATTTTGCTTTCTTTGTTTTCTTTATCTTTCTCTGCTTCTTCATTTAAATACATGACCCAGTCAATTATTTTGAAATTTAGAGAGCACCACCAAGAGTTGTTTTCAGATTTAGCTGCTATTTTTCAAGAACTGGGACAAACATTGAACTTTTAATAAAGTATTTCATTTTTCAGACAGGATCTTTCCCACTCAGTATAACCACCTCCCTTTAAAGTAAAAAGAAGGGGCCAGAGTGATAGCACAGTGGGTAGGGTGTTTGCCTTGCACCCAGCCCACTGGGGTTGATCCCTGGCATCCCATATGGTTCCCAAGAACTGCCAGGAGTAATTCCTAAATGCAAAGCCAGGAGTAACTCCTGAGAATTTCTGGGTGTGACCCAAAGAGCAAAAAAAAAAATTTAGAAAAAGTAAAAAGAATTAATACCTGTGGGTGTGGTGTGCTGCTTTGCTAACTTCAGTTTTCACTCAAAGCAATCAAGAGAAGCTATGGCAACTTATACATCTGGGCAGAGAGTCCCTTGCCTCTGGAACATAGACTGTAGCCAATAATGTGAAGATAATGGATTTTTAATATATAAGATTTAATATCAACAATGACACTTACTCCTAGGGAATGACTGTCTTTAAACACGTAATGGGCCTGAAAAATAGTGTAGGGTAAGGCAATATTCTTGCATTTGGCTTACCTGGGTTTGATCCATGTCACCCCATATGGTCCTCTGAGCACTAACAGGAGTGATCCCTGAGTCTAGACCCAGGAATTGCCACTAAGCATTACTGGATGTGGCACCCGAACAGACAGAAAGGTAGTTTCAGATTTGGAATTTTAAGAGAGATCAGAGAGATAGTATGTGGATATTGTACTTGCCTTGCACACAGCTAACCTGGATTCAATCCTTTGGTGCCCTATATTACCCCCTGAGCACCCAGGAATAATTCCTAAGCCCAGCACCAGGAGTAAGCTTTGAGAACCACCAGGGTGTGGCCCTTTATCACCCCACCCCCAAAAAACCAATAAGAAGGTAGAAAAAAATCTTTGATTAGGTGAACTCCCTTCAAAGCTGCCTTTTCCAGAGATGCATTTTCTAACATTGCTGAAGCCCATCCCGTAGTCACTGACAGCTGTGCTGGGAGGGACGGGCCCATTGGCTGCGGCAGTGACCAGGGTCAGGTGGCTCAGATATGAAGTACCAGGTGTGCACGCCTCAGGCCAGTCTCCCAGGCAGCCTCTGTTCTCCCAAACATAGCTGAGAAGGGAATGTGAGCACCCTGCAACCTTGAGGGCACTAGTTCTGACAGTGCTGCATCTCCAACAGGGCTGGAAATCACCCAGGCGAGCCTGTTTCAACAGGAACTCAGGTTGTAGTTGTAGGTCCAAAAGGTTCAAGGAAGCCTTTGAACATGAGGATGCTTATCATGCCCAGGTTTCGAATGCTTCTGAGAACTGTGAGTTGACAGCCAGTCACCAGGAAGCAGAAGCAGCTAACTCACTTCAGTCAGAATTTATTGCAGTTTGTGTTTTTCCCCTGTTGTTTTTCACACATTTGGAATGTGGTGCTGTCACAGGATCCCTTCTCAGAATCTCTTTTGTATCTTGTTTCCAAACTCTGCTCATGAAGTCTCATTATTTTTTGAAAAAATGCATGCCCTGCTTTTATCTTGTTTGTGAAAGTTGGGTAAGAACTAGCACCTGTCAAGCTCAAAGACTTGCCCTTGGCTTTAATATTTTCTGACTTTAGTGGTGTGCTCTATAGAGGGACAGAGAGGGATCATAGGGAAAGAGGGGCCTCATTCCACAATGATTATTTCAGTCTCTGGACCTTTCGGCTCCAGCTTCCCATCTATAAAATTAACATAATAAAACATGCCCCATATCTCAAGTCTGACATATTAATCAACAGAGACTATTTAAAGCATTTTACAGCCTTGAAGAAAGCTCAAAGGGCTGAAGTGCCTACATTGCATGTGTGAGGTCTGGGTGCGACCCCTAACACCAAATGACTCCTTAATCAATGCTAGGGAATGAAGCACCCTTAAGCACACAGCTAGGAGTAGTTGCCAAGTATGCTAGGTGTGACCCCAAATACAAACAAAATAGAGTAAAATCAAGATTATAAAAATAAAACACTATAGTGCAACCGAGATCAGCAAATAGGGTGCTTGACTGGCTAGCATGACTGACGTAAGGTCATTCTCCCACAACGCACATGGTTCTCCCTAGCGGCGCCAGAAGTAATACCTGAGTGCAGATACAGAAGTGAAGTAATCCCTGAGCATAGCTGAGTGGAACTTTCTGTAAAGCAAGCAAAAACAAGGATAAAACTCTACATAATGACCCAGAGTAAAAGTATAGCACATTTGCCTTGCATTTGACTGACCTGAGTTAGATTTCTAGCATTCCACATGGTTGTCAGATGAAGCATAGTCAGAAAAATTTCACAAGTGTAGAATCAAAAGTAACTATTGAACATTGCTGGGTGCGGCCCTGAAAAAAAACAAAATGAACAAAACTAAACAATAAGCATAAAGCCCACTATGTTCAAAGCATTTTTTACCTCTATGCCATAGCTAGCAGTGAGACTTTCTCAAATGTGAGTTGGTTATCTGTCATTAAAATCTCAATCTTTAGTCATTTTATTTATTTGTTTGTTTGTTTGTTTATTAATTATTTTGTTTATTCTTTTTGGGTCACTTGATCACTTGATCACTTGAATCCCGTTATTCATTGACTTGCTCGAGGGGCACCAGTAACATTTCCATTGGACCCTATCATGTGCCAATGTAGTCCAATGGCATCTGGTTGATTCAGGAATATGAAGAGCCTCAAATCGTTCCTTCAGGGTCTTGACGAAGAAATCTGACCATCTTGTAGGTGGGCAGCCACATGATCTTTTGACATCCCTTGGGATCCAGTCGGTAACGGCTCTAATCCAGCGGTTGTCTCCAAATTGCATTACATGTCCAGCCCATCTGATTTTTGATGCCTTGGCAAACGAGACAGCATCCCTGATTCTGGAATAGTGATGGAGGTCGAACTCCAGATTCTTTCTCTCACTTAAGTGAGACATGATATTCCAAGCATAGCTCTTTCGATTCTTCTCTGGGAGACCCGAATAGCATTCTCATCCTGCTTTCGTAGGGCCCAGGTCTCTGAGGTGTATGTTAATGCAGGGAGAACTGTGGAGTCAAAGGAATGTGCCTGGAGCCGGAGGTTCTTTGTTCTTTTGCCTATTTCTTTGATGTTTTTGAAGGCAGTCCATGCCGCTCTCTTCCTCCTGCTCAGCTCAGGTTTTAGGTCGTTTACATGTTGACTTCTCGACCTAGGTACACATAACTGTTGCATTCAGAGATGTCTGTTCCATTGAGAGTGAATGGGGCCTCTGGAACTATTTCATTTTTCATAAACATAGTTTTCTTTATTCAGCTGTAGACCTATCTTTCCACATTCTCGGTCGAAGTCAGCCAGCATTTGTGCCATTTGGCTAATGTTTGGTGTTATTAGGACAATGTCATCAGCGAAGCAGAGGTGGTGTAGTTGCCGACTATCTATCTCCACTCCCATTCCTTCCCATTCTAATTGTCTCATGATGGTCTTGAGGGTGTCGCTGAAGAGTTTTGGTGAAATGGTATCACCCTGTCGAACCCCTCTTTTGACATCAATGATCACTTCCTTGTAGAATGGTGAGATCCTGGTGGTGAATCCGTAATACAGCTCAAGAAGGATCTTGATGTATTGGGTTTGAACGCCCCTGTTTGGCTAGGGCTTCGATGACAGCTTCAGTCTCCACAGAATCAAAGGCTTTCTGTAAATCAATGAACATGTGACAGAATGGCATCTTGTACTCCCTACAAACCTCAGTGAACTTGGTTACCGTGTGGATATGGTTTATTGTGCTGAATCCTTTCCGGAAGCCTGCTTGCTCACATGGTTGTCCTTCATCTAGTGTTCTGCCAATCCTGTTCAGAATGACTCGAGTGAACAGCTTGTAGATGACGGACAACAGGCAGATGGGGCAATAGTTGCCGATGTCGTGAATGTCTCCCTTCTCGAACAGTAGAACTGTCCTGCTGGTTTTCCATTGGGAGGGCACCTTGCATTCGGACAGGTAGCGTGTGAAGAGTCGAGCTAGTGTATTGATGAGTACTGACAGCAGATTCTTCAGGTGTTTGGGTCTGACTTTTGTCTGGACCTGGTGCTGTTCCCACAACCAACAATGCTTAGAGGTTACTTCTGGCTGTGCTTCGGGTAAGGGTATCATATGGGATGCTGGGGATTGAGCCCCTGTTATCTATGAGCAAGGCAAATGCCCTACCCACTGTGCTATGGCTCCATCCCTCACCCTCCCCGCCTTGAGCCACTTTAATCAGCATGATCATATAGTTCCTCTTTCTGGGTAATTACTACATGCGTGAAAGCAAATATCTGATTGAGTTTAATCAGAAAACAAGGCTGTTTTTCCCCTATTCGTCATTCCCAATTGTGCACTGCCCAGGCTAGAAAAATGCACATAGTGTGTCTGTGCTATGGAAATTATTACCTCATTTTAAGCTTTTCTGAAGGAAAATGAACAAACAGGGGCTTGTGGGATTGTCCAGTCCCTGAGGAAAGCATAGTGCATTGCAAGGGAAAGATCTCTCACTTAGAACACTAATGCAAAAGACCGTTTGTAACAAATTTGGGTGAATGTGTAAGGAGGAAACAGGGAATGTCTTATATTCATAGGCAAAGAAATAGCAATCCACGAGGAGCAAGGAAATCTTGACATTTTCAACAATAGAGGTGGGGCTTGAGCTAATTGTTCTAAATGGAATCAATAAGCAAAATAGACATATTACTAGATGTCACTTATTTGTGTAACTAATAATAAATAGATTTTAAAAAGGTAAAATTACTAGAAGCAGAATAGCATAGAAGGTGCCAGGGACAGTAGATGGAGAAAAGAGGGAGGATTTGATAATTGGGTGAAATATTTCAGACTACAAAATTAGTTAGATTTGACAATCTGTTGTATAACATGTGGTTCATAATTTAGAACACCATATTCTATCATTGAAATTTGTTGTGAGTAGAAGTCAAATGTTTTCATGCTATTTTATTTAAACATATGGATGGGTGGATATGGTACTTAACTGGATGAGGGGGATCTTTTGCTAATGTGCGACTTATCTTTAGGATATTAACTATAAATACCTTGAAATTTTATTTCTCAATGTATTTCAATACATTTTAGAGACATACATCTTGAGATAAATTAAATCTAAATATTTAAATTAATAATAGAGAAATTATTCAGGGGCCACCATGCTCAAATGAACTTAGCAAAATAATAAATTGCATAATCCTCTAAAATATATAGTGCGGTAGTACATATGGTGGTGTTGACTTTATTTAAAGCTAAATTAAGTAAGAGGAAAATTTTTTAATTAATAAATTTTAATATATATGTCTCTGGAGTCTCTGGATCAGGCATACCTGAACTGGGCTTGAAAAAAAAAACTGTTGTAGGGTGGGACTCTGATGAGCAGGGCTTGTAATCAGCTCTTCTGCTGGGTAGAGCTCTGATGAGCTGGGGAGTCCAGATGTGGAAAATGGCGACCCTCATGGTGTGGGGGTTCTTCTGGCTTCTTGCAAGGCTCTGCTGGGTTAATTCTGTCAAACACAAAATTATTCACAAGAATATCTAAAATAAAGCAAAGCAACATTACTGAGCATGGAAAAACAATATGAAAAATATTATTTAACCAATGGGAATTTGTGCTCAGGAAAATAAATGCAGTGTCTGGGGATCATGGCAAGGTAGGCCTCATGAAGGCAATCACATTAAACTCTCCCTCCAGCAATCTAGAAATAGTATCCTTACTACATGTTGTTGCCATATGGCAGGGGTTCCTTCGTTGATGATGGTGTGCATCTATATCCTATATCCTATATTTGTCTTTTATGTCTTGCTATATGGCTCTATTTATCTGAATTTTATGCCAGTTTTTGTATAGATTACCCAAATTTTGACATATATTTTTATGATCACAGAGAAGGGAAAACAGAATTTCTCTCAGTTTGACCATCTTAGTCCCACAAACTTAACAGCACAAATAAGAAAATATAAATATATATAATTGGATAATTATGTATGAAACATATATAATATATTAAATATATTTAAAGATTTCTATCCAATAACATTTGCCTAGGTGCATTTATATGTCAAATGCTGTACCATCCAGGTGGAAGTTATAGAAAGTAGACCAACTGTCACCTGTTTGCGTGAAGTACAGAATACACCTTATTACAAACACCTATTCAATGTACTCACTTTCTACCTATTTTTCAGTTAGGACTGATTGAAATCATAGATCCACGAAGTTTTGATGCAACTAATATCTATCATTCTGATTAAATATTAGCCATTTCCTACCATTGCTTCTTTCTATATAGTTTCTCTCTAGTATCTTATATCCTGAAAAATTGATTATACTAATATGACTGTTCAAAGATAACTTCCACTGGGAGCTAGTTAAATATGCCAACACTATTTGTTCTTGGCATATTTGACTATGGCATATTTAAATATGGTAACATATTTAACATATGGTGACTAGTTTCAGCCTATGGGGCTCACTGTGAGCCACCGAGAAAAATTAATAATAAACATTGGCTACTCAAATTAGCTATGTAAGAATTTTAGATTATTTTAATGTTCTTTATGATAGCAATACATTTTTATAAAACAGAAAAATTATCTAGACAATTGATTAGCTTTTAACCAATGATTAATCATTGAGAATTAAAAGAATCTTTAAATCTAAACATGTTTGCCAGTCCTCTAATATTACATTTCCACTTTGTCACAGATAAGGAACTTACTTCCAAGAGGTGACATAATATACCTATTACTACATACCCCAAAGAGGAAACATATCCTATCTGTAACACTTTCAAACACTGCAATGGTGTTTTCTATCCACTATTCCTTCTATAGTGCAATAACTACTCGTGAAGATACTCAATACTACCAGGAAAAAGTCATTAGTTGTTGGACTCAAAGATTTCTATGGTTCCAAAAAATTACTGAAAAACTTGACTAAATAACAGTTAAATTTTTTCAGAGCTTTTACATTTTTTATACATGAGATTCGCGGACACTCACAGACATGGGGCAGAGCTGCTACTGGCTCTCCCTGTGACCAGCCGCTCACGAGGTGCCGGGAGGGATGGTGGGTTCTAGCCCTGGCCCACCACCCCAGCTGAGCCTCACAAAAAGCCAGACGACCCCCACTCCATGAGGGCCTCCATTTTCCACATCTGGACTTCTCTCTAGTCAGAACTCCACCCAGCAGACCAGCCTATCACAGCCCGGCTCATCGAGTTCCACCCTGCAGCAGTCTTTTTTAAATCCGGCTCAGGTATGGTGGTCCAGACACTCACAGACATTGGGCAGAGCTGCTACTGGCTCTCCCTGTGACCAGCTGCTCACGAGGTGCCCGGGAGGGATGGTGGGTTGTAGCCCTGGCCCACCACCCCAGCAGAGCCTCACAACAAGCCAGACGACTCCCCACTCCATGAGGGCCTCCATTTTCCACATCCGGACTTCTCTCTCGTCAGAACTCCACCCAGCAGACCAGCATATCACAGCCTGGCTCTCGCGCCGCAAAGCGGCAGCGTGGTTCATCAATAAATGCTGGACTTAGAGATGCCTACAAGAGTATGCTACCAGCACGGCAGAGCCTGGCAAGCTACCCGTGTTGTATTTGATATGCCAAATACCAGTAACAATTATAGACCTCATTCCGGAATGGATTGAGGCTCTTTATGTTCCTGAAGCAAGCAGATGCCCTTGGGTTCTACTAGCATGAGACAGGACATATGGGGCCCACTCGAGCAAATCGATGATGAACGGGAAGACAGTGACAGTGATACTTAGATTTAGATCAAAAGTTACATTATTAAACTAAATCAATTAACATTTAAGTTACTAACTTAAAAACTTTATTCAAAATTCTCCAGAAAAGTTTCAATTGATCAAACATATTTTTTAATTGTTTACATGGCAGAATTGGGTAGAATAGTTGAAATAAACGTTGCAGTCATAGAACTGTTGATGGTACAAATCATTGTATCACTGTATCACTGTCTTCCCATAGCTCATCGATTTTCTCGAGCGGGCACCAGTAACATCCTGATATGTCCTGTCACATGCAAGATGGCCCAAGGGCATCTGTCCGCTCCAGGAACATAAAAGCCACAAACCATTCCATCAAGTCATGGGAATGAAGTCTATTATTGTTACTGGTATTTGGCATGTCAAATACGACACGGGTAGCTTGCCAGGCTCTGCCATGTGGATACATATATATGTAAACATATTTTCCAAAGTTCCTAGAAAGTCATACTTTGATATTACTGTCACAATTAGAATATTTTCCCAAGGAGCTGGAGTGATTGTACAGTGGGCAAGGCACTTATTTGCTCTGGTGTGATTGGTCCTAGTTCAATCCTAGCACCCTATATGGCCTCCCTAGCCCACCCGGAGTGATCAAGGAGCACAGAGCCAGGAGTAAGTTCTAGCACTGTTTGGAGTGGTCCCAAAACAAAACAAAGAGGGCAGGAGTGATAGCACAGTGGGTAGGGCATTTGCCTTGCACACGCCCGACTCGGGTTCAATCCCCAACTTTCCATATCAGGTACATATCAATTTCCATTTTTTGAGGAAGATAATTCTTAAGTATGTCTCTATTTTGCATCAAGAATTCCAAAATTCCACCTACGTAATGGGGGAGAGAGGAGCCAGTCAAAATCCCAATATCCATTTATAAAAGAGTTAATTAAACTTGGCTTTTATTTCTGGAACATCTTACTCAGCTGGACTTTATTATATTTAGTAGGCAATAAACATTTCACTGATTAAGAAATAATTATGGTTTTCCTCTAAATTCCTGTTTTAGTTATGAGGATCTCGCTTGCCCCAAATTTTATTATTTATGATTTTTACCTACACATTCCTATAAAATATTACTGTCTGTATCACTGTCTGTAACACTGTCTTCCAACTGTTCATCGATTTGCTCAAGTGGGCACAAGTAACATCTCCATTAGTCTTGTCACAAGCAAGTGTAACCCAAAGGCATCTGCTTGTTCCAGGGACAGGAGCCCAAAAATCATTCTTCAGGTCATGGAACTGAGATACAAAATTGCTACTAGTTTTTGGCATAACAAGTAAATAAAACATGGGTAGCTTGCCAGGCTTTGCCATGTAGGTGGTATAGTCTCAGTAGAAGGCTCTCATCTAGAGCATTTACTGATGAAACTTAAAAGGGGAAGAAGATCAGGTTTTCTCTTGGATGGAGCTCTGAGGAACTATGGAGTCTGGATGTTGAGAATGACTGACTGCATGGTGTGTGGTTTGCTCTGGCTTCTTGCTAGGCTAAATGGTATCAGTTAGAACCTGTCTAGAACTGTGTCACTGTATCACTGTCTTTCCATTGTTCATCGATTTGCTCAAGTGGGCACTAGTAACATCTCCATTAGACCTGTCATAAGCAAGTGCAACCCAAGGGCATCTACTTGCTCCAGAGACAGGAGGAGCCCAAAACCATTCTTCAGGTCATGGAACTGAGGTCCATAATTGTTACTAGTTTTTGGCATCACGATCACGATCTTCCCGTTGATCATCTATTTGCTAGAGCGGGCACCAGTAATATCTCTATATGTCCTGTCTCATGCCAGTAGAGCCAGGGGCATCGGCTTGCTACAGGAACATAAAGAGCCTCAAACCATTATATTAGGTCATGGGAATGACCTAATATAATTGTTACTGGAATTTGGCATATCATATACAACACGAGAACCTTGCCAGGCTTGTCGAGCGGGAGGCAAACTCTTTTAAACACCTCCAAATAAAGCATTTATTGATGAACTGCGTGGCATAGCGGCAGCGCAAGCCAGGCTGTAATGGGCTGGTCTGCTGGGTGGAGTTCTGATGAGAGGAAAGTCCAGAAGTGGAAAATGGAGGCGCCCGTGGAGTTAGGGAGGGGTGGCCTGGCTTGTTGTGAGGCTCTGCCGAGGTGGTGGGCCAGGGCTAGAACCCGCCATGCCTCCCGACTGCCTCATGAGCGGCTTTGCACAGGGAGAGCAAGGAACAGCTCTGCCCCCATGTGGGGAGTCTCTGGACCAGCATACCTGGGCCGGATTGAGGAAAAATGTTTTTGGCATAACAAGTAAATAAAACACGGATAGCTTGTCAGGCTTTACCATGTAGGTGGTATAGTCTCAGTAGAAGGCTCTCAACTCGAGGCATTTACTGATGACACTTAAAGGGGGAAGATCAGGTTTTCTCTTGGATGGAGCTCTGAGGAACTATGGAGCCTGGATGTTGAGAATGACTGACTGCATGATGTGTGGTTTTGCTCTGGCTTCTTGCTAGGCTTACTGGTATCAGTTAAAACCTGTCTAGAATTGTTTACTATGTATAAATGTGAAATAACTTGGGAAGAACCTTATGCTAAAATCAGCATCCTCTAAAATTATCGTGCTGCTGCATTGCGGCTGCGCACCAAAGGGACCTGTGGGTCTGGCGTGGGTGGGTCTCTCTCTTCCAGGGCAACTGGCATGGAGGCGGAGGAAAGGGCAGGGCCCAAAACTCCACTCCAAGTCCAGTCAGCATGGTCTTTCCCCGCTCATGAGAGCAAACTCTTGGAGCAATATTGGACTCGACCAGGGGCTGGCCGAGCCCCTTACAGGGAGGTCAGTTCCATGGGTTGCTTCCACATGGGGCCCGCTGAGCAGCGCAGCTGTGGGTCTGAAGTGGATGGGTCTGGATCTCTTCCGGGGTTGCAAATTAGCTGAGTCTGGTGTGGGTGGGTCTCTCTCTTCTGGGGCAACTTTCATGGAGGCAGAGGAAAGGGCAGGGCCCAAAACTCCATTCCGAGTCTGGCCAGCGTGGTCTCTCCCCCCACCCATAAGAACAAACCCTTGGAGCAATGTTGGACTCAGCCAGGGGCTGGCTGAGCCCTTACCGGGAGTTTAGCTCCATGGGTTGCTTCCACATGGGGCCGGCTGAGCAGTGCAGCTGTGGGTCTGAAGTGGATAAACAAAATATTACTATATTCATTTATTTGTATTCAATTCCTAAAGTTCTAGTTCACAAAGCCATCTTTGCAAAGGTAACTGGTTCAACTTGAATTGTTTCTCAATAAAAATTATGAAAATAAAGTACCTTGTAATAATGAAAAATTTGACAATTTTTTAGCTTATTATGTTTTAAATCAGTGTATTCTCTGGTGTCCCATGTTGGGAATTTCTGCATTACACTACTTCTAAATTTGTGACTCTGATGTTCTATGATATCCTTTCTTACTGTTCAGCAATTCATCTATTATAGAAAACAAGTAGATTCACTATAATTCATGTGAAGGCTCAGGTTCTATTTTATTTTTGTTTTATTATGTTTTGTTTTCCAGAACATTCAACCTCTAATTCTCCTTCTTGATTGTTATTTTAGTTGTTGGTGGGTTCTTTTTGACCTCTTATGTCATTCTTGCCTCAATTTAATTTTCCTGGCACCAAGGTTTGAGTTCCAGCTTTATTATTTTTTTTAAATGTGTAAGTCTCAAAAAAATATTTAAACTTCATAATTCTCAAATCATAACTGTTACAAATGGAATTATCAATAATACTGATTTCAAAGAATTGTTAGGTAAGAGAATCACAAGATCCAAATGTCAAAAATATAATATGATATTTTGTACAAAGTAAAAAAAACATTAACTTTTGCTATTTTTCTTGCTAATAGGCAACTATAACCATAAGTCTGAGAGGGAAAAAGTCACAACTCAATTCTGACTACAATGACCCAAAGAAAATTTGTTCTGCATTTCAGTGGAAATATGAATTCTAAGATTCTTATTTGTTTCTATCACTACTTTAAGCTGCATTTGAACACAGGACTCAAACAGCTTCACACTATCCCTAAATTTTATGTCTTTTGATTCTATTGAGTCTACTGTAGCACACCCTGTACAGAAGCACACACCCTGTTTTAATCGTTCTACCTGATTGGCTAACACAGAGTTCACACCCTACTTACTCTAAATTTAAATATCTCTGTTGCACCTAATAAAGTGGAGCTATTCCCCCTAAGTGATTCCTCAAGGCTTCTTTATAGGAGCTCTATTAGATCTTCTTGGTGGGTGCTCTACCAAGAAGGATCTGGCCTCACCAGAGACATAAACTTCCTTTACAGTCTACTGAACTAATTGTTTATTCTGGAAGAAACAGAAAATGATCATGAAAAAGTGGTGAGAGCAATTTTTTTCAATAGTTATGAATATTTTGTTTTGAAACTCATATATAGCTCATCATTTTTAACTATCTTTACTGAAGAATACTTGGCTCTTGAAATAATGTTTTAATAATGCTGTTTCTACACAACCCAAAGTTTCTAATAAGTTTATTCATCGGTTGACTGTGTTCTAACAGTAAAATAATGATCAACTCCAGAGTATCTTTTCTATGAGTAAGTGCAATTTAATGGTAAATCAAAGGTCCTGGTTCTCTACTTATATTATAACTTTAAATAGAAATATCTCCATGTACTTTCCACATTTTCTTCAAAATTAATTTTGTTTTTTCTTATGGACCACAACAGTGAAGCTAAGTTACTCCTGAATATACACCCAGAAATCACTCTAGGAGGTATGTAGGGGGGATCAAACCAGGCTGGTCTCATACAAAACAAGAGCCCTTCCTGCTTTGCTATCACTTCAGCCAATAGTTGCATATTCTTGAGCTTAGGCATTGTTTCACAAAAGTTGTCTTTAGTTACTAGGATTTAATGCAAGGTAAATCACAATTCCATTACACTATACTTTTCATTTACAGTGTAAAAACAATACACAGAATTCCACCTTTAACTTTAGAAGATGTTAAAATGAAAGATATCACATTAAAATTTGAATTACATTTCACTTAGATATAAGGGTCACGTAACATTAAAATAGTTGCATATGTCATGATTTGAATTCTAACACAATATCTATATTGTTCTGTGCTATAAAACAATTTGGACAGATATTGATACAATTTTTGAATACCTATAAATTTTGACTTCTTATAAAAATAAGAATCTCAGCAAAGATGACAGTGTAAAACCCAAATACTTATGATTCTAAAATATTTCATTTATATTTCAGGTAAGTGATATCATGTAGCCATATTGTTTTATCTAAAATGAAAATAAAGAAACATCTGAGAATATTGCAGAAAAGAAAGCTAGAGTGGGTTAGGTTCCAAGGAGAAAAGGCTAATCCATGACCACAACTCAATTGAGAAGAGGTTACATCAGTTCTGAGACAAGGTCAGAAATTTATTAAATCCAAGAAAAGAGATAAAAATAAGGATTTAGGTGAGATTCAATATAGCACATGAATTGAGAGAAAGAAAGCTATAGTCTCTCCTGATGGATCTTGAGGCATCAAAGACATGATTTATTTGCACTACAAGCTGGAAAAGTTCAGAAGTGAGAAGCAAAGGTGACAGCTTGACAGATTTACTGAGGTGTGGGTAACTTGTACCATGCGTTTGAAATCTCTTCATTGAGGAATTTATAAGTAATGAAAGGAGGAAGAAATTCCCAGTGATTGATGGATTTACTATCAGAGATAGAAACTGTTAGCAATATCAAGTGCAGAACAAAAGAACAAAAACAGTAAATGTGTGCACATATATATAAATGTATATGCATATATACATACACACAAATATATCATAAAAATTCAGGTTCATTACCTAACTTGAACTTCTCAGTGCACCTGAAGCAGGTTTGACAGAAAGCATTATTAAATTTTGCAAAATAGAAACTCAGCCTTGAAGAGGGAACTTCCTTAGAGTTGAAATCAGAATATTGTTTCATCTTTCTCTAACTCAGTTTTATGCCCTTCCAGTATGC
Organism: Cryptotis parvus; assembly: GCA_021461705.1. Lineage (NCBI taxonomy): Eukaryota > Metazoa > Chordata > Mammalia > Eulipotyphla > Soricidae > Cryptotis > Cryptotis parvus. Next base: position 27,630 of record JAJIBD010024381.1, read on the forward strand.
TATGCAGGAGAAGAAATGGTAAACAACCATATAATCCTTTAATTTACAGCTGGAAGTGCTAGAGAGAGTATAGTGAGTATATTGCACATGGTTAATATGGGCTCAAACTCTAGCACCGATATAAGTGATCCTTGAGCAGAGGACCAGCAGTAAGGCCTGAGAGTCTCTGGGTATAGATCATAAATAGAAACAAATATACATAATTGTCACTCAATCCTCCTGACACCCCAATCTTAACCAAAATAAAGAACCCCATTTATCCTGAGCTTATTGCTTATCACACACTGTTATATCTATATCGCTATGTGTTCACTATACCCGTCAAGGCAGTATGGTTATATTTATAACAAATCTCAAGAAAAATAATTCCCAGAAAATTATCTGATTTGCTTGTCATCATAAATCCATCAAATTTCTTTACAAACACTAGTATCACCCGGCTCCTCCTGTTAAGCACTTGAGCAGTCATAGAGATTGCTGCATAAAACTTTCACCTCCTTTAGCTTCTGCAACTTCAGACCCAGCCATGGTTCTCCCACCATTAACTGACACTAATCACCTTTGCACTCAAGTCTAGTCTCATTCATTCAGTTAATGAGAAGCTTTTCAGGCTACTCCTACTCTCAACCTATCTCATTATTTACTCTCACACAGCTATATATAAGTTATGATTATATGATTTATCTATACGATTTTAGTACACTGGTTGTTTCCATGCAAAATGAAAAATTATAAGAGGACTACAATCATGTAGCTTTCCCTTACCTTGCTATTGTTATTCTCGGTATACCAGTAACAGAAGTCTTTAAAAAAGAAATATTATTTATGATTCTATTTGACCTATTTTTGGAGAGGAGCACAATGGCCATGTTGAAATGGTGGAATATGCTAGTGGAAAACACACTGTATCTTAGATAAATCAGTTCTTTCATAAAGTGTCTAGCATTTGGGGGACATTTCTTGCAATTATATTTTTTCTTACATTGCCCTCATTCTTTAAAAAAGTATTTGTAGTGCTGGGGACCAGGGTTTCTAACCTGAAAAGTAAGTTGTAATTATAAGCTACAATCTTAACAATTCCCTTCACTTTTTAAATGGATATCTGATTAAGCTATATTATGTAACTCAAGGGATATATTATAGCACCTCTATATAGAATTTAGGATTAGTCAAGCCTACCACCAAAGTTTCAGAGCACCCATCATCAGAAATATTCCTCTTTCGGAAAAGGGGTACCTGCTATTGAGGCAGCCTGGGGGGGTAGGCAGGAGGGGGTGTGGGTACAATGGTGGTGGGATGGGCACTGGTGGAGGGATGGGTGCTGGAATACTGTATTACCAAGAACCAATTATGAACACCTTTGTAACTGTATGTTTCACTGTGGTATAATAAAATATTAAAAAAGGAAATATTCCTCTTTCTACTCTTTACATACACACACATATCTCCTTATGCTAAACGCTATAAGTTTCACTAAATGTAGGGTTTAGTTTTGTTGACTTTTTTATCAGAGTTTGCTTTAGTTATTTGTATTCAACATATGACTGAAACTATCCAACTGTCTTTTACACCCTTGCTGATTTCATGTAACTATTTGCCTCAAGAAATCTATCCATTTTGGTAGATCAAAATAAGTCAGAAGGAGAAAAGCAGATGCCATATGATCTTACATATGGCAGATACCATATGATTGTACATGATCTATACTGAGAGTAAGTAAAGAAGATACAATGTACAATGAAGGGGTCGGAGCAATAGGCAACAGGTAGGACATTTACCTTGCATCCTGCTGATCTGGGTTCGATCCCAGCATCCCATATGATCTTTCAAGCACTGCCAGGAGTATTCCTGAGTGTAGAACCAGGAGTAACCCCTGAGCATCACCAGGTGTGACCCAAAAAAGAAAAAAAATGTCCAATGAAAATAAATTTCCTAGAGTGTGTCCTGTTATATGAGAGGGGTGTTTGGGCCACACCCAGCTCTGTGCTTAAGGACCAATCTTTGTGGGCTCAGAAGATTGAAGTTGAGTTGGTTTTAAGGCAAGTGCCCTACCTGCTATAGTATGTCTCTGACTTTTTTTTTTTAATTATTTTCAAGGAATTTCCATAGAGAGCCACGCCAGTTCACTACCCCAGCTATAAAATGAGCAAGGATTTATTCTCTCCATTTCGGCACCAATACTTGTTTCTTGCCTTTTAGACAATAGCATTTACATAAGTGTGAAGTGATGGCTTAATTTGCTTTTAGGCTCATCTTCCTGATTATGAATAACATTAAGCAAATTTTCATGTACCTGTGGGCCATATATCTGAGTGTTTTGCCTATTTTTAGGACTGAGCCACATCCAGCTTTCCTCAGACTTACTCTTGGCCCTGTGTCCTGATGGTTCTCAGGGAATCATACATGGTGCTAGGAATTGAATCCGGGTAGTGGGCAAGGAAGGCAAGCACCTGACTCACTATACCATTGCGTGGTCCTATGTGTTGCTCACTTCTTATTGTGTTATTTCACTTTTTTAAGTTGTGTGAGCATTAACAAAATAATTTTGGATACCAGATATATCTTGTCAGATATATGATGTGAAAATATCTCCTCCAATTTTTTTACTTCCTTTTCCTTTTTGTGGTAGTCTTTTTGCTGGGCAAAAATGTTTTTTTTAGTGAAGCAAAATAGTTTTCATTGTGGGGGGCTGGAGCGATAGCCCAGCGGGTAGGGCGTTGCCTTGCACATGGCCGGCCTGTGCCGGCCTGGGTTCGATCCCGGCATCCCATATGGTCCCCTGAGCACCGCCAGGAGTAATCCCTGAGTGCAGAGCCAGGAGAAACCCCTGAGCATTGCTGGGTGTGACCCAAAAAAGAAAAAAAAATAGTTTTTATTGTTAAAAGAAATTTAGAGAAATGTAAGGGGAGATAGAGTTGCATGTTCAAAAGAGAACACAGGCCTCTCTAGAAGGGGGAAGGATTAGAAGGTTTTTATTTTTATTGAAGTGTTTTTACAATAGTGTTAAGGTTTATGGAATTAAGGTACAAAATTAAAGCACCCCCTCATGATCAATGTGCCCACAAATACCCACCAGGATCCCTAAGTTACTTCCAGTGAAATATTTCTCCTCCATCCCCCAACACCATTTGCTTAAAAAATTTTGAAACTCAGGGAAAAGGGTTCAATACAGGAACTTTTTGTATTTTCCTGTAGTCCTATTTGATTGTTCTCCCCTTCTATTTCCCTTGCTTAAATGGACGTCTCATATTTAAGTGTAAAATCAATATTTCCTTCATTATACAGTATGTCCATTTACATGGAAGGAAAGACACCATAATCACAATTTAGTCTTATGTAGGCGGAACATTTTTTCAACATATAGATGATTGATTGTAAAGGGATTTTCTAAATCATTTTGCTCAGATGCCTTAAGTTTATTTGAGTCCTTCAAAGACAAAATGATCTTTATGTTTTCTTTTTCTGCTTTTGATTAACAACATTGCACAGGGTTTGTTTTCTCAGTGCTCAGGGATTACTTCAGGCAGTGCTCAGGAGACTATATGTGGTGCCAGAAATAAAATGTGCATTGCCTGCATGCAATGCAAACACTTGTCTCTCTAGCCCTAAGAAATAGTTGCCATTTATTGCATCTAGCATTATTACTCAATGTTTCACCCAAGTTAAAAGAACATTTTCATTCAGAGTAGTTCCATCATAGATTTGTTACAGTACGTATCTTTTATGATATACTTCTTAAAAACAGTTTTCTTCGCTAGGAAATTCAAGGTTATTCGTTGAAAAAATAATGCCTAATTTACCTTTGTGACCTTACAGGTCTAAAAGATCGTTCATCAGCAATGAAGATGAATGTTGAAGAAATTCAAGCTAATGTAAATCCAATAACTAGATTCATCATAGGCCTGAAGATGGTATTCTTATGAAAAATGCTTTTAACCTGCAGCACTTTCTGTTATTCATATAATATTTCATCTGTCCACCACTGTATTGCAAACACCACAACTCAATCTGAATATGACGCTAAAACCCAAGGCATTATCAGACTCCATAGGTTTGAGGGTTTCACCCAGCACAGTTTGCTTTTTCTTATGCTTGATGTCAGTGTAGGAGACCAATCATTCCTCCTTTATGGACTCCTAGGAGTCCCTTCAGGTATGATCATTCCCTAAAAGAACCAAAATAAAACTGGGAAAGAACTATAGTTCTTGTCTGCTTCATTCTAAGGATTTTAACTCAGGAAAAATCAAATAAAAGATGCTTAGAGCAAAATTGATGTGTATGTGAGGGGCTGGGAGGAAGTGGGGGGTAGGTAGACTCAAAGCTTGGGGTTTTGTTTGTTTTATTTGTTTTTTAAGCAAAACAACTCTCCCAATACATCTGTGTTTATCTGTCCAAAATATCCTAAAGTTTTATTGTTTCAAGATATCCTATGGGCATTTATTGCATACCCATGATTGTGTTATAGGCCATGTGACTGAATTCAAAATCTATCTCTTCCCCTATAGTATTGTCTCGGACTAGGGATTTCTATCACTATAATCATGGGGCCAGAGCGATAGCCCAGCGGGTAGGGCGTTTGCTTTGCACGCGGCCGGCCTATGCCGGCCCGGGGTTCGATCCCCGGCATCCCATATGGTCCCCCCGAGCACTGCCAGCAGTAATTCCTGAGTGCAGAGCCAGGAGAAACCCCTGAGCATTGCCGGGTGTGACCCAAAAAGCAAAAAAAAAAAAAAAAAAAAATCATTCAGTTGGCAATATATAAATAATTAATTTATAACCATATGACCTGAAAATTCTTATTGTTTATAGGAACTGTGCCAAGAAATAGTGGCAGACGCCAAATATATAACATCGTGTGATTAAAATAAAAAGCAAAGTGGTTGGAAGTCATAGTCTTGTTACCAGCCATCTCCAATGATTATCAGCTATTGTGTGCCACTTATTGAATAACTTCTGGCAAAAAAAATAAGAATCTGTTTTCCAGCTACATCAAAGATATGAAAATCCCAATACAGTAATAAAAAAAAGTTTAAGTGAATTTTATAAGATTCCTGCCAGAATGACTCAGCAGAGTGTAAGCCAGAAGTACCCAGGGTGCTCCCAGGTTCCCAGACTACACTGGCTCTCTTTGGGGCACATTTAGGAGCAAAGACTTAACTCTGGGCTTTGCATATGCAATACATTTACTCTCTCACTTGAACTTTCTCCTCAAAACACTAGAGCCCTTGTAAAATGTGTTAAACATGACAGAAACAAGTTATGATAGTAGAAACAAAACAATATTTCAAAAAAATTCAAAATATTTGAACTAATAAATTTGCATATGTATATTTGGAATACTTAGCAAAGTGATAATATTCATAAAATTTGTCCTATTTAATCTTAAGATACTGTCTCTATCTTTGCTTTTCTATGTACATGTGTCTCTGTGTATATTTTGTTCTCTCTGCCTCTCTCTCTCTCTTATCAATTTTCCATCCTACATCTCATCTCATGACAATACAACCCTTGTTCAACAAAGCATACACATAAAAAACAATTGTTCCACCTCTCTGCATTACAAGAACATTTGAAAATCTAGGCCTAGGGATTTCAGGACTTCCGTTCTGCCTTCCTTACCTCAGGAAAAACTACGGGGGCAGGGGGAAACAAAACCTTCTATCATGGCAACAATTAGAAGAGGGTGAGAAGAAATGGAATATATATAATTATCTGAATACAGATATGTCTGTGTGTTCTTGTGTATGTATGTGGGCAGGGCACATATTCTTAGTTGAAATTGTAGATGTGTTACCATTACATATGAGTAAAAAAAAGAAACAAATGCATCATATAAAGTTACAGAAAATTTATCAGAGGGAACCTGCCAACTGGCTACAAAAAACATTCATATTTTGCAAAGCATGTCTTAAATGTATATTTAAATGAGATATTTTACTTGCTTCACAGAATGAAACTATTGAGATGCAAAATGTTTTATCGATTGTTTTCTGGATTCCTTTATATTTATTAAACTGAAAGTTAAATACTGCTATTTGAACCCTTACTGTTACTGGTACGAAGCATAGTTTGGCATTTTATTTGGATGAACTAGGTCTTATCTTTCATTTTTCAAACTCCTCTTGAAAACTGTTTACCTGATTCTTAAAAGTTAGTCATGGGAATTTATCTGAGATGGCTCACCAGTAACCTAAATAACTCTGTAAAACCCTCATAGAGGAGAAGAGTACTCAGTTTCCAAAAGCTGACCTTGCTCAGCTAGAGCTCCTTCTGCAAAGAGAGAGTGTAAGCAATTTAGCTCTCTTTCCCCGCACAAATTAATGCCAATGTTTTTGTTGTCCTTTGGGCACATGAAAATCATAAGTTACTTCCCATACTAGTCTAATTTTCTTCATGTTTAATTGTATTAGGAGAGCATGTTTTTATTTCAAGTTCTTGCAACTTCAGACTTTAAGAGTAAAAAGAAATAGGAGATAGATTAAGTGAAAAGCTTTACCTAAAAAATTTCATCAGGCTGTTCATTTACATTCTAAAGGGAAAATAGAAAATCCCATTGTGAACAATTTATTTATTACATTAAGACTCAATTCCATTTGTGAACAGTTGATTTATTACATTAAGACTCAAGCTCTCTAACTAGTTAAAAGGGGTATCATTTAGTGATGGCGGGGGCTATTTTATTTGGTTTGGGGACCAAGTCAGCAGTGCTCCAGGATTACTACTGAATCTATACTCAAGAAGTATTCCTAGAAGTGTTTGGGGAGCCTTGTAAGGCGGATAATGGAACCTAGGTAAGCTCTGTGCAAGGCGAACACCTTACTTGCTGTACTATGTCTTTGGACTGAGATCACTTTTCATTGACTTATCTATTTAGCAAATGATAAAGTTCCAACTTTAGGTTTAATTACACACATCTTAGAGGTTACAAAGATACAACCTGGTTACATACTTTTTCTGAACACACTGTTGGATCAGTCACAAACATCTTTTGTGTTTTTTTAACTCTTCGAATGCCACCTTGATCTCATTTGTGTTAGTTAAATACCTTGTCTATATTTTCCTCAGGACCTTAAGAGGGGACAAAAAGCACATTTCTAATAGTTTCAACCACAGACCCACAGCATTAGACTCTAAGGTATGGCTTTTTGGAATCAATCTTTTCAGGACATTCCCAATGTTATTCTAATTCACACCGACATTGGAGACCTCCTGCGCTGGAAATTCCTTCAAGCACCATGATTTTATGATTCTGGCCTGGGAGTAATCGGCCTCAATTTTAGTTGGTAGACCACACAACTCCCTGCCAAACTTCCTCTACCAAATATAGCTGAAGCTGACAGATGCCCAAGCGGCCGTGGTCTTTGTGTGTGCCCATCCAAGGGCAGCTGGGCCCCGGCAGCCTGAGCCCCAGCTGTTTGGAACAGGGCAGCAGGTGCTGGGGTGGCCAGCTGCTCTCACCAGGCCCGCCTGCCAGCCTCGCACGCCCGCTCCTGCATTTTTCCTTGGGTGGCCTTGCTTTTGTGGGTGGTCCAGTTCAGTTCTAATCCTGGTGCGGACGCATTCCAGTGCTGAGCTGCTGAGCTGCCCACACCGGAGCCGGCAGAGCACACACATGTATTTCATGTTTATAAATATGAGTTCACATTGTGGATGCCAAGACTATTCCGGACTGAATTTTTTACATGGCTGAAAGTCCATGTATAAATCTTATGAAAAAATGCTCTCATATGTGATTTTTTTATTTCAAGTGAAGCTGGTCATATTTCAGATGTCTCAACACTTTTCCATTAAAAAATTAAGCTTGATTTTGAGAGTAGTACTAAAATCTAAAACAAAATATACCAACTAAATAAATCACAGCTACCAAATACCAATATGGAATTTTGTGATAATTCACTATGCATGTGTGAAGTAGAAAAACACATCAAAAGGTACAATGACAAAATTGAATTTTCCTTTAAAAATGCTATTTTCCTTTTTTCTATTTTATAACTATGATAACAAATTTTTTATATAAAATACAATAGTCTAAACTTTATCATTGCTATGGAATTATTGTTATTTTCAGGCAATGTTTCTATCCAATGTGCTTATGTTTCCAAGACATTTGCATTCCTCTTTTTATTCTTATGGCACTGAAAGTCAGAACTCCATAATTTGCTATTATTTGAAAACTGCAAACTGATAAATTCTGAAAACTGCTGAGCAGATATTATCCATTCGCTATGCATGGTCTGGGGACCCATAGCAGAGGTCACTCCTAAATACAGTCTTATACTGCCTTGAGTCATTTACAGTTGTTTTTCACACACACTGATAACATGAGCGAACGAGGTTGAGAAGCTTTATTACTTTAAGTACTTGCATAGCTTAAATTTTAAACTTTTTCTACAGATGATATTTAAAATTAATGGCTTAAATCTGCAAGAAAATAGATTTAAAAACAATAGTCCCTAGATTATATAATAATTAATGAAAGTCTGAAAATATTCTTTTACAGGATCATATCAGATACATGCATTAGTCTACACTGATATAAAAAGTAAACACAGATATACTTGAAACAAAAGGCCAGTAGTAGATGCTTTATCTAAAAGAATGGAAATCTTTGACACAAATTTGGTGTCAAAGTAGATGAGTTTTTTATAAATATTTATATAGGCACAAAATAATACGATTATTTACTTTGCAAATATAATGCCATCATTTCAAACAAATCAATAGTTTACCTCAAATATCTATAAGCTATAGTTGAGACAAGTATAAGAAGAAGTCAGTCCGGGTGAGTTACAAAATAAAGAAGAAATTTGGTGACTTATTATACAACTTGGTATTAGACATGAGAAACAGAGATGTAGATTATGTGGCTGATTAGGCATGTGCCTATGTGCTCAGGGCTAGGTTCAGTGACCAGCACCACATGGTGCCTTGGGTGACCAGGTCTTCCCCCACATCTCAGGACCTAAAACTCACCACATTGCATCCTGCAATTCTCAGACCTCCCAATTTTAGTGAATCCATGTGTGATCCTGTACGGTCAGTATTGATTCACAAGAACTTCGCTGTATGTTGTGGGTCTTAGGAACCCCAGTCCACAAAATATCACTATTGCTGTGAACTCACTGAGAACTTGCAGCTTCTTTTAAGAAAGCTCAGCACTAAAAGCTAAGTTTAACTTTGAACTTGCCTTTAGAGGTGGCCAGTAAAATTGGAAGTTTAATTTCTTTCTTTCTATTTGGCGGGGAGGTGCATGGTGGGGATTGAACCCAGGTGGGCTGCATGCAAGGTGATGTTCTACCTGTAGTGCTTCTGCTCCAGGCTCCAGTTAATTTCTTTTACACCAGACTCATCGGAATGTCAAAGGAAAGGAAGAAGAGATTGTGCTATGACACCACTTTCTCATTTCCTTAAATCTCTCTGCTCTCCCGGGGTCAGAGAAAGCTTTTCTTCTTTAGGGCCTAATGATTTTTTTAGGGTCTAAAGCCATTTTCTGCTTCTTTTTTGGTCTGGTGAAGCCTATGTTCTCTCTTGAGCATGTCTCTCTCTCTCTCTCTCTCTCTCTCTCTCTCTCTCTCTCTTTCCTCTTATGTAACTCTACATAAACTTCTCTCAATAAAAATGTATTGCTTCACTTAAAAACATCACTATTAGGGGACCAGAGAGATAGCCCAGCGGGTGGGGCATTTGCCTTGCACGCTGCCAGTCCTTGCCAGCCTGGGTTCGATCCCGGCATCCCATATGGTCCCCCGAGCACCGCCAGGGAGTGATTCCTGAGTGCAGAGCCAGGAGAAACCCCTGAGCATCACCCGGGTGTGACCCAAAAAGAAAAAAAAATCACTACTAGCACCTAGTGCAATATCTAGTTTCCTCCATTTGGTGTTGGGTGGGTTGAGGGGTGTCTTAAGCAGTGCTCAGGGTGGCAAGTCCACCCCTTCCATATTCAGCCATCCCTACACTAGGTGATGGCTGGAATTTCAGGTTATTCAGTAGCGCCCCAGGATCCCACAGATCGAAGCAGACCTGAGCATACCATCATCCCAGCCTGGGGCTCACTTTTTGATTCTGGGTCCCAAATTCCCATATCCTTCAATTATTTTATGCTCCAGCTATACTCCACAGATCATCCCTATTCTGCTAAATATAATCTAACATTAAACCCAAAGTATAAATATATTTTGACTATGACAAAAAGACATCTTACTAGCTAGAAGCACAATTATGAAGCAGGTATCAAGAATTACATGACAGAAAATTGAAATCCTTTATGCATTCATTTGTGGCATATAAATATATACCAGTGTTCTGCTAACTATTGAAAATGATAACACCAGATTAGAACTGAGCATTGAATGTAGACAAAGGGATGTACATGGTAACCCCTAAATGCATGTATGGCAAGCCACAGTGTGTAAGAGAAGGCGGGGGGAGAGAGAGAGAGAGAGAGAGAGAGAGAGAGAGAGAGAGAAGAGAGAGGGGAATGAGTGCTAGAACACTGTATGACTGAAACCCAATCAAGAACATCTTTATAATTGTATATCTTACTGTGGTATAGTAAAATATAAATAAATAAATAAAAATAAAGAGAGCCTATCATGTCCCTCTTTCCCAAGTCTCTAGCAAGCACTATTCTTTCTATTTCTATATATTTAACTATTTTAATTATTTCAAAATACATATGATACACATCTAAAGCATATAATTATATAACTAAGATAAATTACATATAAATTTATTAGTATAACTACTCTATAAGATAATTTCTGTAATATATTTGCATAAAGTAGATTTTATGTATCAGTAATATTGAGCTTTTGCTGATACGTATAGCCTTATACACATATAACTATACATATGTATGAAACTGCACATATCAGTAAAAGCCCAATATTTGTCCTTCAGCAACTGAGTTTTTAAGATTCATCAGTAGTTTTCAGTATCACTTGTATCCCTTTGTATCACTTGTCTTCCTGTTGTTCATCGATTTGCTTGAGCAGGCACCAGTAAAATCTCCATACCTCCTGTTGCATGCTAGTATAGTTCAAGGGCATCAGCTTGCTCCAGGAACATGAAGAGCCTCAGACCATTCCTTCAGGTCATGGGAATGAGGTTTATAATTGTTACTGTTTTTTGGCATATCAAATACAACACGGGTAGCTTGCCAGGCTCTGCTGTGCAGGTAGTATACTCTCAGTAGTAGGCTCTCATCTCGTGCATTTACAAATGAACCCTTTGGCCAAAAAGTGGAGAGATTGGCTTTTCTCTTGGGTGGACCTCTGACTATCTGTGGAGTCTGGATGTTGAAAATGGTGGCCCTCAGGGTGTGGGAGTTCCTCTGGCTTCTTGCGAGGCTCTATTGGGATGGCGAGCTAGGGCTAGAACTCACCTTCCCTCCTGGTTGCCTCATGATCAGCCGAGCACAGGGAGAGCCGGTAGCAACTGTGCCTCGTGTCTCTGAGTCTGAGTTTTCAGTAAAATGGAATTTTCATCAATTTTATATCTGAACAGATTATTTTAAGCTATACATATAACTTGTCTACTAAATTTTCTTTTAAAAAATTATTGAGATACAGTGGTATATCATATTCATTACAGATATACAGAAAAATATTTGATACTTCTGTAGATTGTAAAATGATCCCCCATTCCTCACCTTACAAAATTAGCTTATAGACTTATTCACTTGGCAGCTTTCAAGTCTACTTTACAATATTATTGTAAGAGTTTCTCAGGTCAAATGAAATAGTGACATTCCTGGAATCAAAGATCACCCTCTCCCCTTCGTGCTGAAGATAAGACTTATCTGTGGGATGGCTCATCCCAAGCCTGGTAGCCACCAGGCTGCATTCCCCTCCTTCCTTACCAAGCATACCAGGCCCACTGGTCCTTGTTCCCTCTCCTGACCAAGAAAACTTAAAATCCTGCTTAGTCTCTCCCAAGAAGTGGCTTTACCCCAACTTCAACAGATGCCAGTAGGGCCTGCCCTGATGTGCACCCAATAAACTTCTCTTGTTTCATCACTTGTCTCTGTCCCTCTGTCTGTGCCAGGTGAAATCTTAGATCTGTTGACTACTATGTGTAGTTGTGACTACTTGTACGGCTTCATAACTTTTTTAATTATATAAATGGAAATTCATATTGCTGAAACATCTTAATCACTTGCCTACCATCAACCCTGCCCTTATATCAGCTTTATTATTTTCTCTTTCTGCGTGAGGTGTTTGTTTTTGTCTGGTTTCTATTCTACCTGTAAATAATGAAATATTACATTTAGGTAGCCTGATTAATTTCACTTTGCATACATCCATTACAGTTCATTCATTTAGTCACAAATGGCACAATTTCATTTCTTCACGAAGACTTAAGTATCATAGTGTACAAAGATAATATATGTCTTTTGTCCATTGATCTACTGGTGGATACAGGTGGGTTCTATATATTGATAGTTATAAATAGCACTGCAATGAAAATAAGGGTTAATATCTCCTCTCAAATTTGTATTTTGGCTTCCTTTGGGTAAATGCCTGGAGATGGAATATCTCAATAATATATAGCTTTATTTTTCATTTGTTGAGAAATCTTCACAGTATTTTTCTTAAAAGATGCAACAATTCAGTGCAGGAGTGTCCCATTTTCTCTACATTTTTGTTAATATTTGCTTTTAATTATCTTTTTGGTTAATAGCCATCCTAATAGGTGTGAGAAGATACTTCATTGCTGTTTTGATTTTTAATTCCCTGATAATGAAGTTCACCACCTTGTTGTCTGTCTATTGACCATCCATGTATCTTCCTTAGAAATATAAAAAAAAATTGGTGGTGTTTTTTAGTATATCCAGACAACAACCATTCCCCAGGGCAGTTATTGGAAAAGTTGAACTCTTAGAAGCATGCTTGTCCCATCTGCTTTCATCCTCAGAGTGGGGTTGCGTGCTGACATGTTCTTTTTCCACATGAAATTGGCAACTTTTGGAAAGTAGTTGAGGTAGGTAAAATAAAATCAGTTTTCTTCTCCATTTGAATGAAGCTGTTCCAAATGTTGCACTAATATACACTACTATAACTTCTTGACTAGATTCTTATATCCTCAAAAGAATAATTTACTTCAAAAGCCTTTGTTAAACATTTCTATGGAGGATAGGGTTAGAATTTCCTATTTTTTTCCATTTTTCTGATGTCATGTCAAATTACTTAGAACCTCATTCTTAATATGTTAATATTAATGAATATGTGTTTATTAACTTTTTAATATTCTTATAAAAGTCTGAAGAGAAACATTGAATTCAAGATTTAATTTTTGTATGTGAAGAAATGAAGATTTTAGGGAAATTTGCAAGAGAAAACATCATCTATAAATATCTTAACATGGGCAGTTAGGGATCCATCTCTTGATAGTGTGCCCTTTCCTTTCTTATTTGTTCTCTATAATCTCACCACCTGAACTGGAAAATAGACCAAGTGGTAAATCACATGCCTGGTATGTGGGAGGCCCTGAAATCAAAGCCCAGTACTACACAGCCCCCAAGGACTGTCATACATAGCACTGATGGCCAACCAAGGTTAGGTATGCTTAAGCATCACAAAAGCAGTGCTGGGGGCCTTGCAAAACAAACACTCACACACACACACACACACACACACTCAAACATCACACATCCTTAGAAAAACTAGGTCATTCAACTTTTCTTCTCTTTTTGTTTATTTTTGGGCCACACTTCGGGGTGTTTGGGGGTTACTCCTGACTCCATTTTCAAGAAATTACTTCTGCCAGTACTCTAGAGAACATATGGGATACAGAGGATCAAACCCAGTCATCACATGCAAGGCAAATGCCCTATCTACTATAACTACATCTTTGGCCCCTTGACTTTTTTCTTGATAAAGGATACAACAAAAAGGCAATAGTATAGATTCAGGTCCTACTTTAAGACTTTCTAATCATATATGTTTTATATAATCAATTAAAGCATTAAATCTACTGTGTCTCAATGTTCTCATTTCTGTTGTTTATTTGTTGATTGCTTTTGTTAGAGTGAGTACATACTGTGGTGCTCAGGGCTTACTCCTGCTCTGTGCTTAAGGGTTACTCCTTACAGTGTTCAGGGAATCATATACAGTGCCAGGGATCAAGCTCTGGTTTAACAGGTACAAAGCAAGTGACTTACCCCAGCCCAAGTATCAGTATTTGTAAAATATTCAGTATATTGATAGGCATATGTTAGCTACATCACTGTATCACTGTCTTCCCGCTCATCATCGATTTGCTCGAGCAGGCACCAGTAACATCTCCATATGTCCTGTCTCATGCAAGTAAAGCCCAAGGGCACCTGCTTGCTCCAGGAACATAAAGAGCCTCAAACCATACCATCAGGTCATGGGAATGAGGTCTATAATTGTTACTGGTATCTGGCATATCAAATATGACACGGGTAGCTTGCCAGGCTCTGCAGTGCGGGTAGCATACTCTTGTAGACATCTCAAAATCCAGCATTTATTGATGAACCTCACGGCTGCGTGAGCCCGGCTGTGATAGGCTGGTCTGCTGGGTGGAGTTCTGACGAGAGGGAAGTCCGGATGTGGAAAATGGAGGTCCTCATGGAGTGGAGGGTCGTCTGGCTTGTTGTGAGGCTCTGCTGGGGTGGCGGGCCAGGGCTAGAACCTGCCATCCCTCCCGGGTGCCTCATGAGCGACTGGGCAGAGTGAGAGCCAGTAGCAGCTCTGCCCCATGTCTGTCTCTGGATCAGCATACCCGGGCCGGATTAAAAAAGACTGCAGCAGGGTGGATCTGGATGAGCTGGGCTGTGGTAGGCTGGTCTGCTGGGTGGAGTTCTGAGGAGAGGGAAGTCCGGATGTGGAAAATGGAGGTCCTCATGATGTGGAGGGTCGTCTGGCTTAGGTTAGCTACATAGATCTAAGCAATTATTGCTGTTTGTAAAAACAGACAGACAGACAGACAGACATAAGTGTCTGTCATAGGGACAGGCAGGGGTAGGGGGTCAGGTGCAAGGGAAACTGGGGATTTGTGGTGGGAAATATACACTGGTGAAGTTATGGGTGTTGAAACATTATGTGAGTGAAACCCAGTCCTGAACAACTTTGTAACTGTGTATCTCATTGTGATTCAATAAAAAATAAATAAAAAGCATATCTAAAAAACAGCTGTTTAAAAGACATAATAAACATATATATTAAGTGAAAAGATTATAAAGGTGCTGTAAATAGTTTTAGAACAAAAAACATAAAGAAGGACATATGTGCAATATTAATAACAAATTAAAAGATTTTACAAATTGGGGCTTGAGAGGTGTTACAGTGGCTAGGGTGCTTTCCAAACAGTCAACCTGGGTGTTATCCCAGAACATTATAAGCCCTTCCAGGAGTTATCCCTGACTACAAAGCCAGAAGCAGCACTGCTGGTTATCAACTAAAGACAGAAACAAAAAAAGAAAAAGCTTTTAAGAATATATATATGAGATAATCAATATTTATATGAGATAAAATATATATATTATCTCAATTCTATTATATATATATATATATATGAGAGAAAACTGAGTAGCGAATTCCTGCTCAAAGATGCAACTTTGGGTCAGCATATGAAAAAATGTAAAACTTCATTAACAGCTCAAAATGATCAATTAAAATAAAAATCAGCTTGTTCTATGGTATGGGAAAATACAAAAATTATTCATGATATTCATAATTAAAATGAATTAAATAGTCTCACAATAATGTACAATTGAAATTACCAGGAATGTTTCAGAGAAAATTTATCAAAATATAAAATATCCTTACTATTAACAAGAAACCCTATCTTAAGCTATCCTTACAAAAATGCTTCAAATGTTCCATTAAGTTTGTAAAATATATGTTTAAGCTCTTTGCTGCTCTGTATTTTATAGGGAACATTTTTAAATAAACTAATATTTGATTTTGAACTACAGTCAATAAATTATGCTGCAATTTTACTATGAAATACTAAGCACATGTCTTACATACCGTCAGAATCTAAATACAAAAAAGAAAATTTACCACTGAGCATCAAAATGTTAACTCTGTTGCTCTGATAACTGGAATGAATAAGTTTTTAAAAATAGTTTTTTAAAAGCTATAGCACATTTTATATTGCATACTCTTTTCCTTTTTAAACCAGATACTTTATAAAAGTAACCTATTTCAGAGCAAAATATAATTGGATTTTTTATTAATGAACAGTATCTTTAAAAATTATATGTCACATACTGACATGAAGAAAATTCTTATTAAAATATACCAATCATTGTTATTTATCTCCCCTAAATATTCTTGCTATTTTTATCAATTAACTTAAATAATCATATGTTATTTGTCTTCAGGGGAAAAGAGGCAACAGTTTTATAAAACTTTAATATTTTCAAACCCATGAAAGAAGGTTCTACTGGATTACAGAACATATAGCTTAGATGGAAGTTTAGAATGAAAATAAAATATCTTCCCATTATTTTGTCTAATTTTCTAAGGCCTGTCTTCTGCTATCCATATTCATGTACCAGAGTAATGGGAGCAGTATAGCACCTATTTGTTTTATGTTTGCATATTGCTGACAAAATATTAGAATAAATCTATTAATCATCAAGTAAGAGCTATGATTCAGAAAATGTGTTATAATAAAGTTTCCATAAACCTAAGAAACAAATCTGTTGAAAATCAATCTTCATAGTTTATATTTGATAATTTGATCTCTGTTTGACTCAATATGTATGTTTTTTGAAATTAATATGAATTTTGTTTATTTAAAATAGTAACCTCTAAATTATGCATTTTTTACCTTTCAATTTTCTTTTAGGTTTTCTTTTTCTATTGCACTTGGCCCAAACCCTCTGAAATTATGTCAGAACTGTAGCTTTAGGAGGTAAAGTCTCAAATGACCAAATGGATCAAATATAATTTAATATGATGTGATTTTACAGAGGCCAAAATACTAAATTTTGAAAATTGTTATTTATTCTGGAAATATTAACTAAATATACTAAAAAACTTACTAAGGAAGTAACTCTTTTCCCTTGTATGGCTTTGTTGCATTTGGCAGTAATTTTAAAACTCATTTCCTATAAGCATATTCAATTTAATGAATAAATGTTTAAAAATTATACCGTAGTGACTAGTGTAGAAATAGAACTGCTTGTTAAAATGAACAATTTACAAAATGAACTACTCTCAGTTATCCATAAAACATGAAATCTAGTATCAGTGAGAAATAGATTTCAAACAACACTTCTTTTAAACAATAGTTGAAGCTTATAGAATTGTACCTAAGAACAAAATTTGCCATGTAATTTACTACTCTAAGTTTTATTTCATTTTTTCTATAGTCCACACATGAGAGTGCTAAGAATAAAAAAAAACAGAGGAAGGAATCATATAATCCATATTGAAAAGTGAATAGCACCATCGTCCTAGTCTCCAGAAATTCTTATGTAGTCTGCAATGAAGAAAAATATCTATGAAAATCACTTACAGAGTCACAAAGTGAGACGTTGAGTCTATGCTCAGTGCATATTACTAGCATTAGACATATCAATCATTGTGAGAAAGTCACTTAGCAAAAAAGAAAAATAGGGTCTAGAGTGATGGCACAAAGGGTAGGGTGTTTGCCTGCATGTGGCCCACCCAGGTTAGATCTCCTGCACTCCAGATGCTCCTGGAATCTTGCTAGGAGTGGTCTCCGAACACAAAATTTGGAATTAGTTCTGAACACCACAGTATGTGACTCCAAAGCAAACAACCAAGAAAATTGTGTTCTTTCTAGATAAGAATTCCATAGCCCGAGTATGAAATAATAATAAAATAATAAACAATAATAATCTCTTGTAAATATATTTATAAGACAAACTGCCTTTTCCAAAGGATAATAAGCTACCTTGCCAAAAAAAAAACCCTAACTTGAACGAATATGAAATTAAACAGCATCACTTTTGAGACTGAAGGTGGAAATGAGTGTGTCAGAAATATCTAAAGCCTAAAGCAAAGATTATTTATTAAACCCACAATAAATAAATTTACAATAGTGATTCTGAGAAATAGCTGATTTCTCAAATATGATAAGACTAAGAATTATCAGGTTACAGTAAAATATAGAGATATTTGTTCTCATATAAGGTGATAGTAATTTTACAGGTTCAGAAACCCCTTTTGAAATTAAGTAGCATATTTTCTAAAAAATTCAGAAACTCACACTATAAAGAGGTCTGTGGTATATGTATTCCTGGTTAGTTTTCAGGATAGCATTTATAGACCAATATATTTGGGGGATTAAAATTCTGACCTTACTTAACCAAACCCTGAGTTTTGTGTGAGTGTGTGTGTGTGTGTGTGTGTGTGTGTGTGCATGTACCCAAGCCAACAGTCTATAGAATTTTTTGAACTGTGAAATAGTTACCATTATTTTTTCTTTTTAAACTTGCTCCAATTGTTTCTGAATATTTTTTTTATTTTCTGAAATAGGTTTTTGGTGACCAACTTCATTAATATGAATTTTTTGAGTCAGAAACATATTATTAAATTATGGAATAGAAATATCTGTTTCAGAAACTTTGATTTCTTAGGACGATAACTTTTTATCCATGTAATAACATTCTAGTTCAAGCAAATAGCAACAAAATTGAGAAAAATAAACTGAAATCATTAAGGAACCAATGAATTTAAACTTTCAAAAAATTATGACCATACATAATTCTTAATTTTATTCTGCTGAAGTAGATTTGCTTTACCTCTATTGTATAAACTTCTGAAAAATAAATTAATGCACTTTTCAATTATAAGGGACATGTAATATAGAGAATATTATACCTTTATAATATTATAAAGGTATATTATAATTTATGATAATATATCAAATATTATAACATGTCTCTTAAAATTTCCCAAGTGTTTTTATGCTTTTTCATTCATAGACTGACAATATAGAAAAATAAATATAGCAAAGTTACTACACACACATACACACACACACACACATACATAGTGTGTGATATATATAAAACCTAGTTGATAGACTAGAGCAAAACCAGGAAACTAAAATAGGTACAAAGTTTCTTAATGAAATGTATAAGACTGAATTCAACTTATAGATAATGAATGTTTAATGTCATTTTACTATAATATTCAGGGATATCTGATGTAACAGCAGGAGATCTAGCTAACAAGTTTCTTTTCCTTTCTTTCGGGAGAGTAAAGGAAAATGCTCATGCGGCACTTAGGAGGTACAGGGGTCACATCCCTAGGTCTTGACTAGCTGGGCTCACAACTCACAACAATATAACAGCTCAAGCTTTCTGTTGACGGAGAAAGCATGAACCACAAATGTTCTTTTATTGTTTGCTAATTTTGTTTGCTGGGGTCACACCAGGCTGTGCTCAGATGTTATCGCTGGCTCTGTGCTCATGAATAACTTCTGCCAGGAGTTGGGGGCCATGTGAGGTGGAGAGGAGTCAACCTTGGTTGGCCTTCAGCAATGCAAGTATCTAATCTGTTTTTCCTCTGGTCCTGCAGATCTCTGCTTCTCTATATTTTGTTAACAAAGCATGATCCATATATTTCTGATATTTTTTTTCTTTTTAGATATATGATCTGTTTCCAATAAGGTGTTACCACAGATTTTCACAACTCTGATTCACAACATTGCAAATTAGTATTCAAATTTTTAACCTATAAACACTGGTGGAGGGATGAGTGTTGAAACATGTATGACTGAAACCCAATCATAAACAGATTTTTAATGGTCTATCTCTATTTAGTGGTCCATCTCCATAGGCCATTATCTTTTTAATGGTCTATTTTAATGGTGATTCAATAAAAAATGATTAAAAACTTAGAAAAAAACACAAATATGAAACCCTAACAACCAAAGGACTTCTTTATGACCTTCAGAATTAGTTCCTTTGGAGGATGAACTGTTTGGTGTCAGTGATCAGACAGAGTGCAGAAGCAACGATTATGTAATTTAAGTGACTATGGCACAGATTCCTAGCCCCAAAATCCCACAGGTTTTGTATCAAAATATTTAAACAAGCCCTCAATTTCATCACCTTCCTCTCCTCACCTCCATGAGAAAAGCCACAAATTCAGTACTTAGAACATGTAAGAGACAATAATATTCTGAAAATTACTGTGATGAGGTTAATTTTTCTTCCAGATCAAATGTATAAGAAGCTAAAATAAAAAGTGCAGTTTAGAAAAGTACTACCTCAAAGAAAACCCTTCAAGGAGAATTAAGAGAAAGGAGTATTCTCAGATAATTGAGTAAATTGGTTTTTCAAATAGGTTTACTTGGAATCATGGTTTGGACATTTGAAAACATCTGCTCCAAACTGATGCTGGTATTAACATAATTAACACTAAACTGTTCCTTCTGGACATATTTGAACAATAGTATTGTTGCTATGTAAGCTATTACTGCCTGCCAATAATAAATTATATCATAAAAGGGATATACCTACTTCCTGATGATTCTGACAGGAAGGCACAAACCAACTTCTCAAAATATTGTGTTAACTTGCCTAAATGAAAATGTAAAAAATTAGGAGGCTCTGCACAGTTTTGCTTATGTCATTTGGGTGGGAAACTTCCTTATGATACTATGACATTTTTGCCTAGATTGGTTCTCACGGCAGTGCTGACATCAGAGCCTGAGTATCATAGTTAAGATTTCAATGACAAAAATGACAAATATTCGGGGATGATGAATATATTTTTTTGCCTTTTTTGGGTCACACCCGGCAATGCTCAGGGGTTACTCCTGGCTCTGCACTCAGGAATTACTCCTGGCGGTGCTCGGGGGACCATATGGGATGCCGGGGATCGAACCCAGGCCAGCAGAAGCCGACCCAATGCAAGGCAAACGCCCTACCCGCTGGGCTATCACTCCGGCCCCAGGGAATGATGAATTTTTTTTTAAGGAAACTGAAATATTTATTTATTTATTTATTTATTTAAGTATTTTATTATACCACCGTGAGATATACAAATAAAAAAGATATACAATTAAAAGGTTCATGTTTGGGTTTTGGTCATACAGTGTTCCAGCACCCGCCCCTCCACCAGTGCCCATCTCCCACCACCAACATCCCCGGTTCCCTCCCCCTTCCCCCATCCCTGCTCCATGGCAGGTTCTTGATTTCTTTCCATTTCCCTCTCTTTCTCTTTTCCTTCCCCTCGAGACTATGAATTACAGAACATACATTAAAGGGTTGTTATGTGTATCCTTTTGCCTCTATTTAATGCTCAGTTCTAGGTTGGCATTAGTACCCTCGACTATTATTAGCCCCCCTGTTCCATTTTCTGTCTTACCTAAACTCTGACTCCCACACATTTGTGATAATTTCCACCTTTGACAAGACCTCCTGATATATGTTTCACTTGACCTTGGATATTGGTATGATAATATGTACATATATATTTATGCCATGCAAATAAATGCAGTCATTCTGTATCTGTTCTCTCTCCTTCTGGCTAATTTCGCTCAACATAATCTTCTCCATGTCCATCCATTTATAGGCAAATTTTATAACTTCATTTTTCCTAACAGCTGCATAGTATTCCATTGTGTAGATGTACCAAAGCTTCTTTATCCAGTCATCGATTTTCGGGCACTCTGGTTGCTTCCAGATTCTGGCTATTGTGAATAATGCTGCTATGAAAACAAAATAAATTAAGGTGTTACTTTTTTAATTTTGTGATAGAAACTTTTTATATTTAATTTTATGGTTTTTTTTTTATTTTGTGTGTTCCTGAGTATGTGTAAACAAAGTGACCTTGGTTTAGAGAGTATTTCATGAATCCTTACAGATAGCGAGAATCAGTCCAAACATTATAAAAAAATACATTTTTTTTCTTTCTAATTTAATAACCTGGACCACAAAGCACCTCCTAAGCAGGGCTTAGGGAAGCAAGAGCTAATTCCCCATGATGCTCTTCTGTGAGCATCTTCATGTGGGCCATTGAATGCTAAAAGAAGGCACAGTGATGGTGCTGGCAGCGCACAGGTCATTCCCAGGGTGGCTGCCAGAGGTTCTCAGGACTGCCGTAGCATAGCATGGAGTACCATAAGATATTGGGAATAAAAGCTGTGGTCTTTTCTATGCCAGATATGTGCTCCAGTCCATTGAACTAACTCCTCAGACTCTCTCAGTTCCTTTTATATTATATTCTCTTTCAATTCAAACCCTTTGACTCTGACATTATGATATTGGTATTAAAAAGTTGTAGGTTTCCCCCTGGATCTAAGGATATATCATTGCTACTTTTTCAGAACCAAGAGAGTGGTTGGAGTCTGTTACCAATAGTTATACATGCCCAGAAATTTATTTCCATGGTTACTGATGTAAGTCTCATTGATTTACATTTTCCAACAGTTGTGCAAATATTCTAAGATGAGCAAAGGTCCCTGGAAAGTTAGCAGATGATGTAATAAAGCAGAAACAGAGGAATTTGTCCTGGAGCAGAATATCTAATGTTATTTTTTAAACAGTTGGTAATAAATAATGTTCATAAGGTAATAAAGAGAGGTTCATCATGAGAGGTCACTTTTATCTAATAAGGTTATCGATGGGTCAATTATGGGTTTGCTACCCATAATTGAGTAGCAATTTTAAGACAACATGATAGTATTTTGAATTAAGATTAATAAATAAAATAGGCACAGGAATAAATTGAAAATAAACTTTAAAAGGAAACAAATAGTGTCAAATAATTGGCTTCTGTAAAAAAATTTGTAGAAACATAGCTAATAGAAGTGATAACATAATATAATATATATTATATATGTGTATGTGTCATATATATATATGAACCCCCACTCCATGAGGGCCTCCATTTTCCACATCTGGACTTCCCTCTTGTCAGAACTCCACCCAGCAGACCAGCCTATCACAGCCAGGCTCATCGAGATCCACCCTGCAGCAGTCTTTTTAAATCCAGCTCAAGTATGCTGATCAGGAGACTCACAGACATGGGGCAGAGCTGCTACTGGCTCTCCCTGTGTCCAGCCGCTCACAAGGCACTCAGGAGGGATGGCAGGTTCTAGCCCTGGCCCGCCACCCCAGCAGAGCCTTGCAACAAACCAGATGACCGCCCCCCACTCCATGAGGGCCTCCATTTTCCACATCCGGACTTCCCTCTTGTCAGAACTCCACCCAGCAGACCAGCCTATCACAGCCCTGCTCACAGCTGCGCAGCCATCAATAAATGCAGGATTTAGAGAGGACTACAAGAGTATGCCACCCGCACGGCAGAGCCTGGCAAGCTACCCGTGTCGTATTTGATATGCCAAATACCAGTAACAATTATAGACCTCATTCCCATGATCTGATGGACTGATTTGAGGCTCTTCATGTTCCTGGAGCAAGCAGGTATCCTTAGGCTCTACTAGCATGAGACAGGACATATGGAGATTTTACTGGTGCCCGCCGAATAAATCAATGATGAACAGGAAAACAGTGACAGTGAACTAATATTGAAGCCTTTAAACTCAAGAACTTTCAGAGATTTATAAAAGTAAAAAGACCCACAGGCTATTATGATAGAATCAAACTAATAACCAATAATGAGTCATAAATTGGTAAAATTGTTAAAATAAAAGAGACAGAGAGAGAGAAAGAGAGGAAAAGGGGCTACCTGCTATTGAGGCAGCCTGGGGGTGGGCAGAAGGGGTGGGGGTACACTGGTGTTGGAAATGGGGTGGAGGGATGGGTGCTGGAATACTGTATTACCAAGAACCAATTATGAACACCTTTGTAATTGTATGTCTCATGGTGGTATAAAAATTAAAAAAAAAATGAAAAAAAAATGTTCATCAAAATTTTTTGGAAGAGAAAAGAACTAGTTTACAATGGTGAAGAATTAGTCTTCTAATTTATTTAAGACTAATGAATTAGTCTTCATTGCTTTCAAATTTAACATTCAGGGCCGGAGCGATAGGCCAGAGGGTAGGGCATTTGCCTTGCACGCGGCCGGCCTCTGCCGGCCTGGGTTCGATCCCCGGCATCCCATATGGTCCCTCGAGCACTGCCAGGAGTAATTCCTGAGTACAGAGCCAGGAGTAGCCCCTGAGCATTGCCGGGTGTGACCCAAAAAAGAAAAAAAAAATTAACATTCAAAACACACCAACAATGGAGACATATATTTAAAATATTTGATGAGAGAAAATCATGAAAGTTGTTTTTCTTCACCCAAGTTGAGAGCAATTTTCCAGTATACAGAAAACCTAGTTCTACTTACTAAATAATAGTCTGTTCCAAAATCACCCCTTCTTGAAGATCTTCTAAAAATGTTGTCAAACTAAAACCTAAAATTAATCTAAACAGATGTTCATCCCTGATCTTTTTGTGTATCCTGGAAGCTAATACAAATTAATGTTTATATATATTTGGTGGAGGCATACTACCAGTGCCTGGAGATTGCTCTTGGTTTTGTGGTCAGGGATCACTTCTGGCAGTACTCATGGACCGTATGTGGTGTTGGGGGTTGAACCGAAGTCAGCTACACGTAAAAGCAACTACCTGAAGCCTTATACTATTTCTCCACTCTATGAAATGTTTTCTTTTATGAACTATCTCATGTATTGTTAGGGTGCTACTTTTAGCAATTCTCAGCCTGTTGATTTAGACCTGAGGATGTGGGTATTGCTTGAAGCCACTATGATCAAACCCAGATGTACTCAGGGGGCTATGCAGAAACATACATCCCACTCAAGGTTTCAAACATTCCTAGCCTGAGTTCTATTTCTGGAGCTATTTCTTAATTCCATAAAAAGATTTTTTGTTTTATTTTGTTTGGAGGCCACACCCAGTGCAGATTCACCTGGATCAGTGCTCACAAATTACTCATGGTGGTGCTCAAAGATAAAATTTAGACATGCTGTATGCCCACATATTCTGTATAGAAAATACATTTCTACAAAGTTTAGGAAAAAAATTAATAACTGAGATTTACAACACTGGTAACGATAGATCTTTCATGCAGACATCTCAAACCCACATTCACTACCAGAGTGCCCACTTCTCCATATGTATATTGCAGGCCCCCCAAACCATTCTCTGAGCCCCTTAGGTAAGGTCAAAACTAACTGAAGTGTGGACAATTCTTCAGTTCTGATACTTTCTTTTTACTCATTATTGTTCATATCCCACATACGAGAAAGCTTTATCTGTGTATTTGTTTATTTGATGAGGATAAATCAATTCCTAACAAGATTTGTTAACATCAGTAAATAGAAATGGGTAGAAATAACAAGTAATGCAAATTGGTTGGAGGAAGACATTATGACTACTAAGTTTAACTTTTTTGTATGTTCCCTACACATAAATATTTCACATTTCCAAGCATTAAAATCTTAATTAAAATCAAAAAAATATGTCAAAAAAATTATAAATGTAATAAGATAGAATCAAATAGATGTACACTAAAGGAATAAAATACCAATGTGACTAAGAGGAAATATATCATACTATAAAAATAAAGACTTTCAACTAAATATAGTCATAGTCCACTTGGTAAGTATATTTTCCTACATAAAAGAATTGTGAAATACTTCTATGTGACATACGGGATTAAAAAACATGTACATGTATTGCTGCTGATGAGAGATTTCTGTTAGTGAAAGGGTTAGAATCAGGGACAGTGGAATAAACTGATGATTTTTAATATGCATAATGACAGATTGGTATAGAACTGGCTGCAGTTGGGCCTAGGAGCAACAAAAGTACATCTAGGACATGTTGACTCTTGAGCGTCCCTGAAAAAATGACTCATTCCAACACCTGAAACGCAAAAGTACAGAATACATGGATTATCCTCTGTGATAGTAAGAAAATGTTTTGAAAATGAATAAGTGTAGAACTAAAGAGCAAAGAAGCTAACTTGAAGGGATTCCTAATAGTTATTTCTCAGAAAATTTGAGCACAAATTTAATGATAGTAATGGATTATAACCCAGAGAATAAGATTAATATTCATGCATCCATGCTGATCTAAATATCCGATTGAAGGTATAAACAAATAAATCAGAAACTCTTTAAAAAATCAGGATTTTTGTCAATAAATATATAAGAAATATTGAATACTCAAAACTCACCTTTTAGCAATTACTGGAAGAAAGAATTATCAAATGGATCTTAATTCCTGGCAAAACTACAAAGTGAAACAAAATCTGCATAGTTTCAAAATCTGGTCACAAGACACTTACTAATTACATCCTAGGAAGAAAGCAACATTACTGTGGAGTAAACTGGCATATGATCCATAACCACCCTATGAACTTTAACATCACCGGTAATGACATGCTGACATAACATACCTACTGATATGATGGAGTATGGGCATAAAATCACCTCTAGAGCGGTCTTATAAACAATGAATCCATCAACTCAAAAGCATGAGAAAATACAAACTAAGATTAAGGGATATTCTACACAATAATTAGTTAGCAGTCTTCAAAACTGTTGAGATCATGACAAACAAGAGAAGAGTGAGTAATTGCCCAAGATCAGAGGAGATTGAACAATCATAAATAGTGTGACCGTGGTTGGATCTTGAGAAAATAAAAACAAAAACTATATTATTGGAGCAACTTGCAAATGTTAGAAAATTTGTTGCTAAAGATATTTATCAATGCCAATTATTTTGTTTCACAAATTATAGCAGGTTACAAAAGATGTAAACATTTAGAGACACTGAACTGCCAGTATATTAACACTGTGTTTTTAAATTTTATTTTTATTGGGGAGTGGCTCCCAACACTAAGTCCAGCAGGAAGGGCTTCAGTTCACAGGCTCAGTGATGCATGTGGTCCATGCCCAGAGTTCCAGAGGGCTTTGGGACTTTAGGATTGTTTCCACCTGCCATTCTTCATTGCTAGGAAGATGGGGATGAGGACTATGTAGATTAAACTTTGAGCACATTGATCTATCTCCCTAAGCACTCTATGTATTTTTAAAGCTCAATTTTTAAACCTAGAACATTCTGAGTTAAAAACTACGTATTCAATTGTTTCTAGTTTTCATCTCTCTTCTCTTCATTTTCTTTTAGACTGTAACCTATCCAGTCATAGGATTAGCACTGACTTGCAGTGGTGAGTTAGAAGTCAAATATGTTGTACTTAAGGCAGTGTCAAAATTTTGTTTTAAAATATTGGGAAGCCAGAGTTACAGTACTGCAGGTAAGGTACTTGCCTTGCACATAGTCGACCTAGATCAGATCCCTGAATCCAATATGGTTCCCTGAGTCTGCCAGGAGTAACTCCTACAGGCAGAATCAGAGTAACCCCTGAGAACCACCAGGTTGATCCACGACCCAAAAAATTTTACATGGCTGTTTCTGCATGTTTGGTTAAAATGAAGCACATGTTTCCAGTAAAATCCAGCAGCTAGTTTGATTTGAAAACTGTCAATTCTGACCTATTAAAATACTTTCATCTTGGCAATCAAAATGTATGTACATATCAAGAGGAATTGTCCACAGAGTCAGGACACAGCTGTGTCTTCCTCAAGCCTGCCACTCTGCAACCTGTGATCCTTTAAATAAACTCATTGTCATTAAGTGTATTGACAAAAATGTAATTTTAGCTTTTTCTCTTTGTGACAAGCAAAATAAATTAGCACAAGGAAATAATTTGATTATATCCTTCTGTAATAGGTTTCTGATGAATTCAAAACATTAGTACTTTGTTTCTTAATGCCATTAACACTCACCTAAAAATTTAAATGAATTAATAAAGCCAAATTTCTTGTTGCTGAAGTAGATTCAAACCTTCATTCATATCATAGTCCTTTTATGGCTTTCATTCTAAAACCTATATTTTGAAAGTTTTTTCTATGTTTTATGTACCATGAAAACTTGCTTTTGTGAATCATCAATTTAATTGAGTGACTAATTTGGAAAAGAGAAGTCAATTATTCAAATAAATAAGATTTTGCTGGTTTATATAATGTTGAAAAACTATAATTTTTGTTAATTTTATGCATGAATGTCCTTAAGTAAATTAATATAAAGAGGCAATCTATAGGCAGGTATACTAATTGTAATTATCTTTAGCATTTTTTTGTTGAACACAATGTATGGTGTTCAGGGGAAACTCCATGCAAAGATTGCAATGGGTATAAATTTTTTATTTATTTATTTTCTTTAAGATTATAATACTAACAGTGCACTTTGTTTTAAGAATTATATGTTATTTCAGAGCTCTCTATGACCAAAATTTTCTGATATGGGAAAATATATGATACATTCACAGTGAAACCTTGGCATTGAAAATTAATAATTGCATCTTAATTATATGAGTTAAATTACAAGATTAATGTTATGTCACAAATTGTAATTTTACTAAAGGACAGTCTTTAACCTCAGGCAAAGTAATCTATTGGGATGGAACCACAAATGGATCAGAAGTGAATTTAGGTGAACTACTATAAATCTTGCCCAAACTTTTTTTTCAATGTTTAAAATCTGAGCTAAGTAAAAAACTCAAGTATTAATATTCACCTCAAAAGAAACAGCAACCAAGATACAAAGACAGTCCACAGAGTAGGAAAGAATTAGTAACCTAATACCATCTGTTAAGGGGCTAATATCCAGCATATATCAGGCACTGGTAGAAACTTTACAAGAAGAAATCAGCATCAAAAACCCCATCAAAAATGTGTAGAGCACAGCAGAAACACAATCCGCACTTTTATTTTCATAGCAGCACTAATCACAATAGCCAGAACCTGGAAACAACCAGTATACCCGAAAACTGATGACTGGATAAAGAAACTGTGGTACATCTACACAATGGAATACTA
This sequence comes from Cryptotis parvus, assembly GCA_021461705.1. Classification (NCBI taxonomy): domain Eukaryota; kingdom Metazoa; phylum Chordata; class Mammalia; order Eulipotyphla; family Soricidae; genus Cryptotis; species Cryptotis parvus. The sequence continues at coordinate 56,442 of JAJIBD010024381.1, forward strand.
TGCAGCTATCAGGAAAAATGAAGTTATGAAATTTGCCTATAAATGGATGGACATGGAAAGAATCGTGTTGAGTGAAATTAGTGAGAAGGAAAGAGAGAGACATAGAATGATTGCATTTATTTGCATGACATAAATATACCAGGTGATCTTACCAAAAGTGGCAATTACCACAAGCACGGGGAGTCAGAGGTTAGGTAAGATAGAGAAGGGAACATGTGTGAATAAATGTCAAAAGGTCTGATACCAACATAGAACTGAGCATTAAATACAGACAAAAATGCAAATGATGGCTTCTAATGTACATAGTGAAACCCACAATGTGTAGGAGAAGGAAGAGAGAGAGAGGAGAGAGAGAGAGAGGAGATAAAAAGAACCTGCCATTTAGGCAGGACGTGGGAGGGGGAGGGAATTGGAGACATGGGTGGTGGGGTGATGGGCACTGGTGGAGGGCGGGGTGCTGGAACACTGTGTGACTGAAACCTCCAAACGTGCTGGAACACTGTGTGGCCAAAACCTCCAAACGTGAACAACGTTGTAATTGTATATCTCACGGTGGTATAATAAAATGTTAAAAAAATAAATAAAAAAATAAAACCTCAGAAAACCAAAAAAAAATGTGTAGAGGAAACGAACTGAATCTTTGACAAAGAAGAAACTCGAATGGCCAAAAGGCATAAGAAAAAAATGCTCATCATTACTAATCATCTGGGAGATACAAATCAAAACAACAATGAGATACCATCTCAAACCAGAGAGACTGGCACATATTCAAAAGAGCAAGAACAACAAGTGTTGGCAAGGATGCGGGAGAAAGGGACTCTTATCTATTGTTGGTGATAATCTCAACTGCTGCCGCCTTTCTGGAGAACAACATAGATATCCCTCCAAAAACTAGAAATTGATATTGAGATCTTTAATCCATTTTGATTTGATTTTTGTGCATGGTGTTAGACACAGGTCCAAATTCATTTTTTTACATGTCGCTGCCCAGTTTTCCCAGCAGCACTTGTTGAAGAGGCTTTCCTTACTCCATTTTAGACTCGTTGCACCTTTATCAAAGATTAAATGATCATGTGTTTGAGGTTGGGTGTCAGGATACTCAGTTCTATTCCATAGGTCCACAGGTCTGTTTTTATTCCAATACCATGCTGTTTTAATTACTACTGCCCTTGTAGTACAGTTTGAAGTTGGGAAAGGTGATGCCTCCCATCTTCTTTTTCCCGAGGATTGCTTTAGCTATCCTTGGGGGTTTATTGTTCCATACAAATTCTCAGGGGCGCTTTGGTCAGTTTCTTTTGAAGAATGTCATCGGTATCCTCATAGGGACTGCATTGAATCTGTACAGAGCTCTAGGGAGTATTACCATTTTGACAATGTTGATTCTCCCCATCCATGAACAGGGAATGTATTTCCATTTCCTCGTGTCCTCTTTTATCTCTTTGGAGCAGTGTCTTGTAGTTTTCTTTGTACAGGTCCTTTACATACTTGGGTAAGTTGATTCATAGGTATTTGATTTTCTGTGGCACAATTGTGAATGGAATAGTTTCCTTAATATCCTTTTCTTCTCTTTCAGTTATTTGTATATAGGAAAGCCACTGACTTTTGGGTGTTGATTTTGTATCCTGCCACTCTACTATATGCGTCTATTGTTTCTAGGAGTTTTTTGGTAGAGAGTTTAGGGTTCTCTAGGTATAATATCATGTCATCTGCAAATAATTATAGCTTGACTTCTTCCTTGCCTATCTGGATGCCCTTGATGTCCTTTTCTTCTCTGATTGCTATGGCAAGTACTTCCAATATTATATTGAATAAAAGAGGTGAGAGTGGGCAACCTTGTCTTGTCTCTGATCTCAGGGGGAAGGCTTTCAAATTTTCCCCATTTAGAACGATGCTTGCTGTGGGCTTTTGGTAGATAGCTGTAACTATCTTGAGGAAAGTCCCTTGAATTCCCATTTTCTGGAGGGTTTTAATCATGAACGGGTGCTGGATCTTGTCAAATGCTTTTTCTGAATCTATTGAAAGGATCATAAAGTACATTGAAGAAAATATAGGAAAAACCCTCCACTACATTGAAGCTAAAGGCATCTTCAAAGGTGAAACATCACTAACAAAGCAACTAGAAGAAAAGATAAACATATGGGACTACTTGAAACAAAAAAGCTTCTGCACCTCAAAAGAAACAGTGACTAAGATACAAAAGCAGTCCACAGAGTGGGAAAGAATATTCACCCAATACCCATATGATAAGGGGTTAATATCCAGGATATATCAGGCACTGGTAGAACTTTACAAGAAGAAAACAAACAACCCCATCAAAAAATGGGGAGAAGAAATGAACAGAAACTTCAGCAAGGAAGAAATTTGAATGGCCAAAAACCATATGAAAAAATGCTCATCATCACTAATCATCAGAGAGATGCAAATCAAAACAACAACTTTACACCACAGAGACCACTTTACACCACAGAGACTGGCCCATATTCAAAAGAGCAAGAACAACAAGTGCTGGCGTGGATGTGGGGAAAAGGGGACACTCATCCATTGTTGGTGGGAATGCCAGCTGGTACAGCCTTTCTGGAAAACAATATGGACTTTCCTCCAAAGACTAGAAATTGAATTCCCTTTTGACCCAGCCATACCACTCCTGGGAATGTACTCTGGGAAACCAAAAATACGCAGCGGAAACACCATCCCTACTTTTATGTTCATAGCAGCATTATTCACAATAGCCAGAATCTGGAAGCAACCAGAGTGCCCGAAAAATCGATGACTGAATAAAGAAGCTTTGGTACTACACAATGGAATACTATGCAGCTGTTAGGAAAAATGAAGTTATAAAATTTGCCTATAAATGGATGGACATGGAGAAGATTATGTTGAGCGAAATTAGCCAGAAGGAGAGAGACAGATACAGAATGACTGCATTTATTTGCATGGCATAAATATGTATGTACATATTATGATACCAATATCCAAGGTCAAGTGAAACATATATCAGGAGGTCTTGTCAAAGGTGGAAATTATCACAACCGTGTTGGAGTCAGAGGTTAGGTAAGACAGAAAATGGAACAGTGTGCTAATAATTGTTGAGGGTACTAATGCCAACCTAGAACTGAGCATTAAATAGAGGCAAAAGGATGCACATGACAACCTTTTAATGTATGTTCTGTAATCCATAGTCTGGAAGGGAAGGAAAAGAGAAAGAGAGAGAAAGGGAAAGAAATAAAGAACCTGCCATGGAGGAGGGCTGGGGGAGGGGGAGGGAACCGGGACGTTGGTGGTGGGAGATGGGCACTGGTGGCGGGATGGGTGCTGGAACACTGTATGACCAAAACCCAAATATGAACTTTTTAATTGTATATCTTTGTAACTGTAAAAATAAAAAAATTAAAAAAAAAACTAGAAATTGAGCTCCATTAGACCCAGCCATATACCCTCCTGGGAATATGCCCTGGGAGGCCAAAAAACACACAGCAGAAACACTATCTACACTTCTATGTTCATAACAGCACTATTCACAATAGCCAGAATCTGGAAACAGAGTGCCCGAAAGCAGAAGACTGAATAAAGATACTGTGGTACATCTACACAGTGGAATACTATGTAGCCTTCAGGGAAAACAAAGTTATGAAATTTGCCTATAGATGGATGGACATGGAAAGGTTCATGCTAGTGAAATTAACCATAGGTAAAATAACAGATATATAATAACAGCATTTATTTGTGGGATATAAAATAATAAGTATAATACCAATATCCAAGATGAGGCAAAACATGGATCAGGAGGTTTTGTCAGTGGGTGGAATCTCGCAAGTGTGTGGGACAAAGGGAAGAATGTGCTAATAATTGTTGGAAATGATAATAGTAGCCTAGAATTAGCATTGAATATAGGCAAAGGGATGATATCATACAGGCATAATAACCTCTTGAGAGAGAGAACTCAAGGTGCCTGCCATAGAGGTAGGCTGTGGAGGGGGGATAGAATCTACGGGACATGGGCACTGTGAGGGGATGTGTGATGGAATACTGAATGACTGAAACCCAAACATGAATATCTTTTTTAATTATATATTTCACTGTGTTATATAAAAGTTTTTTTTTAAATTAAACAAAATTAAAAATATTTTTAATTTTGTTTAATTTAAACAAAATTAAAAATAAAGTTAAACATAAAATTAAAAATGAACTAGTTCATGCTTAATGCACATATAAAAACTTTTAAATGATTACTAGTACTCTATTTTCTTTTATAAGAGAATTATACAAAAAAGTCACATTTTTGGAGAAGTTTTAAAGGTTGAAACACATTTGTAGCAATCCAATAATTTATAATCTTAACTTCATTCATTTTGTTTATACTGTTATTTGTATGCATTAAAGTATTTAATTATAATTCCTATATTTCCTAGGATTTTTTTTTTGCTTTATTTGTGTCACACCCAGCAACGCTCATGGCTTATTCCTGACTTTTTAACTCGAATTACTCCTGGTGGTGCTCAGAGGACTATATGGGATGTAGGGATCCAACCCAGTCCACTTCATACAAGGCAAACACCCCACCCTCTGTGCTATCACTCTTGACCCTCTGAGGAAAATTTAATTTTGCAATAAATTCATTCTTCGGTGGGGGGGAAAGTCTAGCAAAAAAAGGTCTAACCAAAGCTATAAAACTTTAAAATTACTAAGTCATTTTTAAAGCAAGTTATCACATTAAAATATTTATTTAAAATATCCCTTAAAATACCATGTGAGTAGTTCCAAAATAGACACAAATTAAAAACTAAAATTATGTCTAGCTGGCCAACCATTCTGTGAAAACAAAAAAAAATCTTTGTGGTATAAAGTTACTATGGCACCAACCCTCTCAAATGCCACATTAAACAATAATATATCATAGGAATGCAAACTTTGCCCTAGATTTCTTTCCCCAGCAGCATGATTTTCTAAACTGCATTTGCAGTGACATTTGGTTTGTTGGAAAACAAAACACATACAGTAAGGACCAAACCAAAAAAAATCACTAAATCTAAGGTGATTCTAGATGAAAGGAGCACTTTGGAGTTTCACCTATAGGTGCTTGAGAGCCATAAAGTGCCAGGAATAGAACTCAGGGCCCTCTGGATGTCAGAAATGCGTTCCACTCTACAGAAGTACATCCTATGTTCTTGAGTATTAGGAGGTTATGTTAGCCATGATCTACAACCTCATCCCAACTTTTAGTACAATGAGTAAGACCACTGATTTATGCATGTTTATTTCATCATCATGTTATAACTATCATCATACGACGCTACTGGACACCAGTGACCCAGACTACACCATGTGGTCAATGGTAGGACATGTATGGCCACAAGCACTGAGTTAAAAACTCTCTGTCATAATTGCACTAATAAAGATCTGCACCAACAAGTTAAATTGCTTGTATTTCCCATATTTTAGTATTAAAAACATAACACTTTTAAAGTCTTTTAGAGTGGAGAAAGATGCTTTTCAGAGTAAATATTATTATTGTCACTACAATGGTTTTAACTATGATTTAATATAATTTATCTCTTCCACTTGTCATTTCAATTTTATGGTATCAAATAATAAAAAAATGGAAAAATTGATGCTAATGCCAATTTTTACTTTGTAAAAGCATAGCTTTTACTTTACCCAAAAAATTTTATTTCTTGTAATTATCCATATGGTAATTATGTATATCCATATATAATATCCATATGGTTCGATATCAGAATTGATCCCATGACATTAATGCTTTGGGAATAGGTCACTGAAACACAGACTTGAAATTAATCAACCAACCAAAATATTGTTGTTAAACGGCAAATATCTAATGTTATACTGTGTAATGTGTTCACAGCACATTTTTTAGTCTTTTATGTCTGCTAATAAGAACTTTCAGCAAACATCATGATTTTCTTTTTTAATCATCCTTAAACTGGGATCCTGAGAATAATAATAAACACAAAGGTTTCCCCAGGTAATCCACAGACTGGTTTCTTGGAGCACTGAGCTTTATTACATAATAATATACAATTGCTTTATGCAGAGTTATGAATTGACAAATGTGACATTTAATTAAAAGCAAATATCACCTTATTGAAGTAGCAATAATATTATAAGCACTGATGTTTACTTGAATTTTGATTTTTTAAAATATTTTATTATATCACTGTGAGATATACAATTACAAAGATGTTCATGTTTGGGTTTTGATCATATAGTGTTCCAGAACCATCCCTCCATCTGAGTTGGAGTAAGTGAGATACTTGATGATTGCAGTATTTTCTCTGCCTAAAGTGACCTTTGACTTGAAAAGCATCCAAGAATTGTGGTTCAAATCTAACAAATTGCAACCTGTTTGTTCATGTGTTTCTGACTAAACGGCCAATTGGTTTTCAGTCCACCTTTGGTCAATAGCAATTCCTCTCATCTCAGCTTTAAAAAAAAAACTCTATAACTGGAGTCAAACGTTTTGGGGGCTTTGACACTGGCTATTCTAAGGTATATGTCAATAAAATTTACATATATATTTATATATATTTGTTTTAAATTATTATAAGGCTCTGTAGTTTATTTTAATATGGATTACATCAAACTCATATTCTGTAAATATGAATCCAAAAGTCAAAATAAAATGGACTTAATTATACATTTTTAAACAGATAATTCATTTTAATTTTTATTATACCATGTGAGATATACAATTATAAGGATGTTCATAATTGGGTCTCTACAATACAGTGTTCCAGAACCCATCCCTCCACCAGTGCCAAATTCCCACCATCCATATCCAAAACACACCACACTACCCAAACCCTGCCTGCCCCTATTGCAGGCGCATTTTACTTCTCTCTTTGTCTCCGTCCCTGTATATCCCTCTCTCCTCTGTTACACGTTGTGGCTTGTCCTGTGGATACTAGCAATGTATGATGTCTCTATCTGAATATTTAATAGTGAGTTCTAGTGTGACATCATAATTCCTCATTCCCCATAACCTCTCCAGTTTGTTGCAAATAGAATGATCATTGAAATGTATAAATGAGAAAGATCCTGGGAAGGACCTGGTGCTAAAATACATTAGAGTCTAAGATTAGCTTTGCGGCCGCGACTGGCGCAGCTGTGGATCTGGAGTGTCTGTCTTCCGGCAGTTGTTTGGGGTGGCTGGAGCTCAGGGCTACACCCACCCACCCACCTACCCGAGTCTGGGGAATTGGTGGAGGTGCCCAAATCCCTGTTCCATGTCTGACAGGCATGGCCGACTGCATGCTGAGCAAGCCCTAGGAGCTATGTAGGACACGGCCAGTCGCTGGACGAGCCTTTTGCTTTTCCTCCAGGAACTCCATAGGGCTGCTCACCAAGAGGCCAAGCTGCACAGCTATTGATCTGGTGTGTCTGTCTTCCAGCTGTTGTCTGTGGTGGCTGGAGCTTAGGGTCACACCTACCGACCCGGAGTCTGGGGAATGGGTGGAAGAGCCCAAATTAAACAGGTAATTTTGACTCGAATGAATTTTGTCACTTATTAAGTATAAAATCTTAGTATTTGAATGATTTTACATTAATTGCAAAATAAAGTGTCATACAAAGGGAAATAAGTCAGAAGGAGAAAGACAAAAATACTAGATAGTCTCATCAACTTGTGGGATGTGAAGAAAAAATCATTGGAATAGATGCAAACATGAAAATAAGCACACTTCAGATACCACGGATCCAGGTTATAGAGGTGGTCAATAAGCTGTGGTGGGAGCAAGTTGGTATTTTGGTGGTGGTTGTGCGTGTGATAATATGCATTGAGCACGTGTAAAACTGAACCTCCAAACCTTGTACCATCCTCTGAACTAATATCACAACAATTAACAATTAAAACAAACTCATCAACTCTTCTTAGGTCTATCAGAGATTTGAAGTAGCAAGGAAAAACCACCACCACCACCCCAACCCTGAAAATAGAAGGGGAAAGAAATCTCAAGAATTACAGAAGCAGAAACCAACCCAGAGACAATATTAGTATATGCATTTAATACATTATTGATGAATTTTTTGCAGATTCCGTGTATTCCTTGATACAGTCTTAGGCAAGTCCCAAACTTTTTTGAGTTAGATCATCAATGTTCACCCAGCTTTGTAGGATGAAGATATGAACAATTCTGTATTTAACAGAGGGAAAAGATAGTACTCAATTCCAGCCTTTTTCACCCTTCCCATCTCATTGAAATGGGACTTGGGAGAACAGAAAAGAAACTGGTCAAAGCCTAGAGGAGCATACAACCTATATTGCTGCTCTATTCATGAGACTTATAGAACTCTCCTTGGCTCACATATTATCACTACCACCAAGCTCCTGTACTTAGGTTAACGTAAAAAACAACTGCCACCCCTGTAAATACAAAATCTCTAACTCAGGCTTTATATGAAGATTATTAAGATGGCAGGTATATAGGTCAATAGCAATACCAGGACATGGGATTCTCATTCATCCAGAGAAAATATTCAATTGATAAACAGTGACCATCATATTCGAGTGTTTATGAAGGGGGATAGAATCCAGTTACTCAGCCTATGCCAGCAGCAAGTCAGCCTAGGTCTGAGTCTCAGATTCCCTGGGACTAGGTAGGTAAACAGGAATGCTTCATTCATATAGATGCTATCTCATTTGCAGAGCAAATAAGAAGTATTGGTTGAGTTGTTATTTGGGTAAAGCATATTAAAATGAGTCTAAATAGGGGCAGAAGCAAAATAGAGTAGGTAAGTTTGCTTGCCTTGCACATGGCCAACCTGGGTTTAATCCCTGGCACCCCATTTGAGCCCCTGGGCCTTACCACAAGTGATCCTTGAGTGCAGAACCTGGAGTAAGTCAGGTTTGGAAAAAATAACTAGCGAAAAATGAGGCTAAATAATCATTAGTAAACAGTACCATGTAAAAAACAAACTTAAGAAGTTTTATCAACAATCATTTAATATGCTATTAACTTATATTTAATACACATATATACAGACTACATATAGACTTTTAATTTATGTGCAAATTTACATATATCCAATGTCTATATGTCTATATTACAAATATATGTGTACATATATAATATAGCAAGAATAAGATGTATAAGGAAAGAAAAAAGAAAAATTGCTTTACTTATGCCATATCAGAAGGTGGTGAATGGTAACAAAACATGGATCATTAGGCTAGAGTATGTGCCTTCACCCACTAAAAGAAACCTTCCAGGAACAGAGATGAAGCAACATTGGCAAACTAAGTCAGTCTTTGTGGTACATTGTATAGAAAATAATTTTAAGCTGTGTTTCATGACAGCTGTTTGAGGGTCTATGCTGAAAATTATGATCTGCCTTAAATCTTGTTCAGATAACCTCAGCTGCTTGCAGTGAGAACAGAGGGCTAAGCAAAAATAACTGGCTTATGTGTGAACCAGATAGGAAATGAGAGTGGCTCTTGGGCAGAGGTGCTGCTGACTGGTTGGATTCCACATCAACTCTTAAGGTAGAACCAATAATCTTTGCTGATAAATCAAATGTGAGTCATAGTTCCTAACAGAAGCTATCAATTCATCTTAGTGATGAGTTTTGTCTTCATTTTATCATTCATGATCTATTCAACTTGTTGAATTTTTACGGTATACCCCACACTATGGCTGTCTGATGGGAAAATGGATAATATATTGTTTTTTTTCTGAGAAGCACATTGTCTACTGGAGAGGAGAGACTCACACATAACAGACATTCCAAGCATCTGAATTACAATGGCATGGACAAAACAGTGACAGACTAACCACAGGGAAGAAGAGTGACATTGTCACAGAAGAAAGAAAAACGACAGATGAACTGACAATTCATTTTTCACTTGAAAAATGAGTTAAAGTTGTAGAATTTTTCTCTGTTCCCACAATAGAGAAGATGCTAGAATTATAGAGCAGTGAGTTTGATTCTCTGCATCCCATATGGTCTCCCTAATTTGCCAGTAGTGACTCCTGATTTCAGAGCCAGGAGTAACCCCCTGAGCACTGCCAAGTGTAGCCCAAAACAAAACAAAAACCAAAACTACAGAGAAAATCTAGTTTATACTAAAGTAATTATTGAAGGTATGGAGAGGAGCGCTTAATAAGTATTTAAGAAAAATATAGTTGTTAAATTTAGTAGAATGGTGGAATTATGGTGGAATGGTTAAACTTAGTAAAATTGTGGGAAAGAATATTAAAAATAAAAACTAGAGTTTTCTAGTTTGCATAGCTCTATGAATGATGACTCTTCCAAAAAAGATGGAAAACAAGTTTTGGACACAGATAAGTCTATTGATTTCATAAATGTCACCGGTCTATTACCTGCTGTCATTCGGATGGAAACATCCAGAACAAATGCTAAAGTGGTTAGTGGTCAGGAAAAGGGAACAAAGCTACTGAGGAATAAACATGCAGGTGATAGTTAAAGACAGTGAATGCTGTTTTCCAGAACAGATGCCAATATATTTTCAACAAGGTTTCTTCTGAAATTCCAGTAACAATTATATTAGGTCATTCTCATGACCTAATATAATGGTTTGAGGCTCTTTATGTTCCTGTAGCAAAGCCGATGCCCCTGGCTCTACTGGCATGAGACAGGACATATGGAGATGTTACTGGTGCCCGCTCTAGCAAATAGATGATCAACGGGAAGATCGTGATCGTGATCGTTCTTCTGAAATATGTAACTACACAACTCTCTTGAACTTTGACTCAAACTAGCAAAATGACATTTGCATACTATGCATTCTGTCTCTGCATATGCAATCTATATTCAGCTCCTTTTATTACTTCTTGGGTAGCTTTATTGATTTTTTTTCTTCTTGCACTCTAGCGCCTTCTCTCATAGATGCATCTCAAATTCTTTACTGCCACATTCTGGAGGAAGTCATTTCATCATTCCTTTATCAGGTGGCTTCAGACCCCCAGATTTTCCACTAGCATCTTGGCTTTCTGTCCAAAACCATAGCCAGAATAGTAATACAACTTCATTAATAGTATTAAATGAATTAATATCTCAAAACTCTTAAAATAAATGTCTATTACATAAATGAGACTCTAGTTTTGATCCCCGATATCAAAACTAAAAACAGTATCTGTCTTCTAGGAAATTTCAGAGACAGCAGAGAGGAAAAGCTCTAGCTTGTGGGCTTTGGAAATTTTGAATCTTTCTGAAGGCAAATTGATCATTTGATCACTTGACATCCGTTATTCATCGATTTGCTCGAGCAAGTGCCAGTAACATTTCCATTTGTGCCTGTCACGTGCCAGTGTAGCCCAATGGCATCTGCTTGCTCAGGAATACGAACTGACTCAAACTGTTCGTTCAAGGTCTTGATGAAGAAGTCTGACCATCTTGTAGGTGGGCGGCCACATGATCTTTTGACATCCCATGGGATCCAGTCGGTACCAGCTCTAGTCCAGAAGTCTAGACAAATTAAATGAGTTTAAATGAAAAATCTAACTATGTCAGAAGTGAATAACTTGGGGAGTTACTTACATTTCTGTGATACCTGTGAAATTCTTAAGGCCAAGAGTATAGCTCTTTATCAGAATGTGTACAATGTTCAAACACAATGCCCAGAAGAGCACTGTCTGCTTCCCCACCAGTGTTTCAAGGTCCCCTTCCACCCATTGCTTACCCGTAAGCTCAGTGCTGCAGACCGTTTCAGTTTCTGTTGTTTTCTTTTATCTTTATTCACTTCTATATTTCTTTATTTCCTACAGAGGAGAGAGATCATTCCACGTTTGTAGCTCTACTTCTGACTGACTTCACTTAGCATGGTGATTTCTAGAAGTACAAATTTTTTGGAGCATAATCTTATTCAAGACTTTGTATCACTTGTCACTTGCATCACTTGTCTTCCTGTCGTTCATCGATTTGCTCGAGTGAGCACCAGTAACATCTCCATGCATCCTGTCACATGCTAGTGTAGCCCAAGGGTATCTTCTCCTCCAGGAACATGAAGCGCCTCAGACCATTCCTTCAGATCATGGTAATGAGGTCTATAATTGTCACTGGTTTTGGCATATCAAATATGACATGGGTAGCCTGCCAGGCTCTGCCATACATATCAAAACTATGTATAAATTTATAAAGTATTAATAATAATTAATGATACCTTAACAATTTAATTTATTACCATGCATGCAGTCACAGACAATAAGTTTTCACTGATATAGATTCTAGCTCTATATTCTCCAACATTTGATAAATAAGATTGCATTCTTTGGTTTCCCATTTGACACTTGAATGAACCATTTATTTGTATCATGCAAGAGTTTTATAAAATTGCCTTATGAAGTTTGAGTATTATATTCTTTAAACACTTTTATTAGATCATTTTAGTGATATAGATTTATTCTAGTAAATTTATAAGTTTTTGTAGATATTAATTCACTGACTAAATTACATTATACTATGCAACTTGTAAGAATAATGAACATTTTGGAGTACTTAATATGTACCTGAAACTGTTGCAAGGTTACTCTGACATTCAAGGCTAAATTCTGTTAGTAAACTATTGTCACACAGCCACTAAAAAAAAATTACAGAACTGCCTTCTTTTCCTTCAAGTAACTTGATAATTAAACTAGAAACACAATAACAAACAGAAAAGTAAAAAAAAAAGAAAAAGAAAACATAACTTACTGGAAGTGAAGTAATGAACTAATGCACTTTAATTTTATTTTATTGCTTGTTGGGCCATTCTGATGATGCTGAGGTTTTATTCCTGGCTCAATGTTGAGGTATCACTCTTGAGGTTCTCAGGAGCTTACAGGTGGTGTTAGGGATTAAAGGTAGTCTGGCTGCATTCAAAGCAAACTGTACTATCTGTCTGGCCAGAGAACCTTTAAATATGGTTTAAAGCTAAATGTAAAATAGAAAATTTAATGTATTTGGTGGAGGTTGGGCACAAAGAGGAAATATCAAAGCTATGGGATGCAGCTAAAGCAGTTCTAGGAGTTAAATCGTCTTAAACATTCAGCAGCAAAGGACTGCTGATCAATTGAATACTGAACTAAGTCCTCATGATCCATGAAAGAAAAACTGATTTGCCAAAGAGCACTGCAGATGGTTGATGGTCTGGCAAATGTCCTGACAATCTTGCTGAGAAAGCGCTATATAGAGTTTTAATCCTTCCAGGAAATAAAACTGTTGCATTAATATATTTGAATTTAATAAAACATTTATGGATATATCAGATATATAAGAGGGAACTGCTTTAGGAGTGAAATTGACAAGAAATGATTCCAATCTTTCCCACAATTTCCAAGCATAAGATATCTACTAATTTTAATCGGCATTGTTGATCTATCTTGATTCCGTAGTACATCACCCTATGAATCAAGGAACAATGGTATATAGATTTTCATTTTGCAAGTAATTTTAGAAATTATTGCCCTTAGAAATTAACAATATGTGGGGAATTATGTTCTGTGCAGTGAATAAAACCCAAGTCTGTTCATGCAAAGCTAGCATTCTATACTCTGCTATCTCTCCAACCCAACAATTGTTATTAGCCGTATTTTCGAATCGAAAGAGCTATGCTTGGAATATCACTCCTCGGAGTTCTGACCTCCGTCGCTATTCCAGAAACAGGGACGCTGTCTCGTTTGCCAAGGCATCGAAAATCAAATGGGCTGGACATGTAATGTGATTTGGAGACAACCGCTGAACTAGAGCCATTACCAACTGGATCCCACGGGATGTCAAAAGATCACATGGCTGCCCACCTACAAGATGGTCAGACTTCCTTGTCAAGACCCTGAAGGAACGGTTTGAGGCTCCTTATATTCCTGAATCAACCAGATGTCATTGGGCTACAATGGCAACTGATAGGGTCCAATGGAAATGTTATTGGCACCCGCTCGAGCAAATCGATGAATAACGGGATTCAAGTGATCAAGTGATCAAGTTACTAAAGTCAAATGCAATAGCAAAGGAAATCATAGCAAAGGAAGACATTATTTCTATCTTTTTGTGTACTTATCTGGAAAGCACATTTTCTTTCCGTTTAGGAAGTCTGTTATCAATTAAGTCTAGTAATCAAGTGCAAATCTCACATTATAGTTGTCACTATGCCATTATTAAGCCTGTTTAATCCTTGTTAGTTTAAATGATAATTTATGACCCTTTAATGAGTTATTAATATGAGATATATTTTGAGTGTGGAATGGGCATTGGTAATCAAAGGGCTATGAGAATCGAGAGCCAACAATATTTGAAGAGGCCATTGCAGAAGCTCACACCATAAAACATAGTCTAACCTTTGCAAACTTGACAGATGTACACTGAAAAAGCTTTGGCATCTAAGATGTCAAGAGCAGACAAATATTCCATACTACTAGTGCAAAGTAGTACAGAAAGATCAGTGACATCTCATGACACTTCAACTTTCTGAGGATGCTATTTCTAACTTCAGCAGTAAAAGGAAGGAAATAAAATGTAGTTTGACAGAAATATGAGAGTAGTCTTTGATCTTTCTTTGATCTAAGTGCAAAATTTGAACAATGACTTCAGTTACAACACAAATACCATTAGCATGCCAATGGTAAATGGTAAATTAATGTACAATTAGCACAAAATTAGCATACAATTCCCTTATAATATAAAGGATTAATTACAAAAATTAAAATTTAGCCACTAGATACATCTAAGTACATGAAAATGAAGTTAAAAGAAAAATTAAAAAATAAGCTGCTATGAAGATATATGAAAGGAAAGAAACAGAAAATATGATTAATATATGATACTAATATTAGATAAAATTGCATTCAAAGTCATGACTAAAAATTAATTGTAGTCACTAGAGGGTATTTCTCAGTGGTAGAGTGCATGCTTCCATATATGATATTCTTGGATCAACTCCAACAGCATATACATGCAAATACATAAATAATGTATTAAAAATCATACGTAAATTTCAAGTTATAAAAACTAATATAGGGAAATGTAATGATGCTCTTCATGTGGCTGACCTAGGCTCATGTCCCTAGTACCTCATAATGTCCTCTAATGCCAGTCAGAATTGATTCCTGGGCTCCAGGAATAAATCCTGAGCACCACCAACTATAGCCAGAAAATAAAAAAAATTTTGAAAGCAACAAAAATTATTACTGTTATTCTTAATATTTTATTGTTACAAATATTAATAATTTTAAAGATTAAAATGAGACACTTGTTATTTCCAGGTACTGGCTATTGTGAATAGTGCTTCTATGAAAATAAAAGTGCAGATGGTGTTTCCACTGTGTGTATTTGGCTTCCCAGGAGAATATATTATATATATTACTAGGAGAACTGATGATTGGCTAAAGAAACTTTGGTACATCTACACAATGGAATACTATGCAGCTGTTAAGAAAAATGAAGTTATGAAATTTGCCTATAAATGGATGGACATGGAAAGGGTCATGTTGAGTAAAATTAGCCAGAAGGAGGACAGATATAGAATGACTGCATTTATTTGCATGGCATAAATAAAAGTCAGAGCCGGAAAATAAATAAATAAACAAAAAACAAACAAGTGAATAAATAAATAAATAAATAAATAAATAAAATGGGACACTGTGTGAATACATTTTTGAGAAACATTTGAGGGTGGAACACCAATCATATGGATGACTTCCTACATAAAATAAGTCATACCTATTACAAAGTTGCCATAATAAAATGTATACATGGTAACAGGTGAATAAGTCAATTAAAAAAGTAAACTCCTGGCAAAATAGGATTAGATATAGAAAATCTAATGAATGATACAAGCGTTATCCAAACTGAGCATAAAATAGATGTTTCCTTTCATAATCAACAGTGGCAGAATGAGCTATTCATTTGATTCCTTTTTTTCCAGACTGAATTGTCCCACTCCATATGGTTGTTACAATGCTTGGATAGAATAGGAGTACAATTTCTTTTGAGTAAAAATTGTAAGTTACAGGTATATTGAATGATTTCTGAAAAGAGAGGGGCAGTAGACAAATAAATTTGGAATTGTCTCATCTAAATTAAATAAAAATCCTGTCAAATTAACTTACCATCTAAAGTTAATTCATAAATTAAAAAATTAAAATAATGCTAAATTATTAATATGTTTAAAAGAACATTTGAAAAATGTTGATAGAATCTGTTAGACAGACACTGAATCTAAAAGGAAGCACTGTGTCCCAAGAAAATGTAAAAAAAAAATCTTTACAACACATGCAATTGGTTTTCCATAACATTTAATATGAAAAGTAAAATTTGTGTGAGAAAAGCATTAAAAAGGAAACGTAAGTAACCAAAAAGACCATAGTAAACTATAGAAAACACATTAATTGTCACTAATAGTTAACAAGATGAAAATAGAACAACAAATGGGGAGTCAGATGTGAGATGTGGTTCAGTAGCAGAGTACAACATCACATGAATGAGTCACTGATTCAAACCCTGGGACTACATATTAAAATATATACATATAACACATATATATGTCATAATAAAATGTATACATGTATAAAATGTATAAAATGTATATATAAATATATATTTAAAAAACATGTTAATATATATTCATTGGGAAACCATCTCATGCTAATGCTAATACTTTATATACAGAGAATTTTGAAGAAATGTTGGTTGGTGAAATTGAAATATGTAAATCATAAGAATGAGTGTGAGTTTTGAGAATTGAAGAAGGTAATGAAATATAAAAAGGGAAATTCAGATTATAATTTGGACTGGATTATAAATAATATATGCATATAAAATATACATATCACTCGATCATTTCACTTGATCACTTGAATTCCGTTATTCATCGATTTGCTCTAGTGGGCACCAGTAACTTTTCCATTAAACCCAATCACGTGCCAATGTAGCCCAATGGCATCTGGTTGATTCAGGAATATGAAGAGCCTCAAACCGTTCCTTCAGGGTCTTGACAAGGAAGTCAGACCATCTTCTAGGTGGGCTGCCACGTGACCTTTTGACATTCCGTGGGATCCAGTCAGTAATGACTCTAGTCCAGCGGTCATCTCCAAATCGCATTACATGTCCAGCCCATCTGATTTTATATGCCTTGGCAAACGAGACAGCGTCCCTGATTCTGGAATCTTGATGGAGGTCGGAACTCAGGATTCCTTCTCTCACTTGAGTGAGGTGTGATATGCCAAGCATAGCTCTTTAATTCCTCTCTGGGAGACCTGAATAGCATACTCATCCTGCTTTCATAAGGCCCAGGTCTCTGTGGCGTATGTTAACACAGGGAGAATGGTGGAGTCAAGGAGATGTGCCCGGAGCCAGAGGTTCTTTGTCCTTTTAGCTATTTCTTCGATGCCTTTGAAGGCATTCCATGCTGCTCTCTTCCTCCTGCGCAGCTCAGGTTTTAGGTCATTCATCATGTTGATTTCTTGACCTAGGTACACATAACTGCTGCATTCAGAGATGTCTGTTCTATTGAGAGTGAATGGGGCCTCTGGAACTAGTTCATTTTTCATAAACATAGTTTTGTTGAGATTCAGCTGTAGACCTAACTTTCCACATTCTTGGTAGAAGTCAGACAGCATTTGTGCCTCTTGGCTAATGTTTGGTGATATTAGAACAATATCATCAGCGAAGTGGAGGTGGTGTAGTTGCTGACTATCTACCTTCACTCCCATTCCTTCCCATTCTAATTGTCGCATGATGTTCTTGAGAGTGGCACTTAAGAGTTTTGGTGAAATGGTATCACCCTGTCGAACCCCTCTTTTGACATCGATGATCACTTCTTTGTAGAATGGTGAGATCCTGGTGGTGAATCCGTAATAGAGCTCACGAAGGATCATCTTGATGTATTAGGTTTGAACACCCTGCTTGGCTAGGGCTTCACAACGGGGAGATATGGCTTCAAAGTTTAAGAAGAGAACTCCCAGAATGACAACTAACTGGGAACTCTTCTGCATCATTGCAGCAACATGGGAAGATACCATCATTGGGCGACATCGATGAAGACTACAACAGACTGGTTCAGCACCTCCATGACTATGTGAAGAATGCCGAGAGAGAGAAAGACACAAAAGGATGTCAGTCTTCAAAAACTCTGAAGCTGATTTGCCAACGAGGCAAGGCGCGAGCCTCAGGCGACCAAACACTAACGTCCAAACTTGCAAACCGGTTCATAGAAGTGATAAAAGAAAACCTCAAAGACAGAAGAGCAGAAATACTGGAAGATGCAGCAGAAGCCAGGAAAAGTATTTGCACCGCCCGACTGTCCTTCACCAACTATAAGACCAAGATGACTGCCCTCCGACACCGTGATGGATCTATCACATCTTCCAGAAATGCAATGAGGAAGATTATCCATGACTTCTACTCAGATCTCTTTGATAGCCACGTCCACCTGCCCACATACCAAATTCCACAGGATGGATATATCATTCCCAACATTCTCCCCTTCGAAATCTGACATGCCATTTCTGAAATCCGACATGCCATTTCCATCGGTAAAGAAGGGAAGAGCACCAGGCCCAGACAAATTCAAACCCGAACATCTGAAGAATCTGCCATCGGTACTCATCGATACACTAGCTTGGCTCTTCACACACTACCTGTCCGAATGCAAGGTGCCCTCCCAATGGAAAACCAGCAGGACAGTTCTACTGTTCAAGAAGGGAGACATTCACGACATCGGCAACTATTGCCCCATCTGCCTGTTGTCTGTCATCTACAAGCTGTTTACACGAGTCATCCTGAACAGGATTGGCAGAACACTAGATGAAGGACAACCATGAGAACAAGCAGGCTTCCGGAAAGGATTCAGTGCAATCCACCATATCCACACAGTAACCAAGCTCATTGAGGTTTGTAGGAGTACAAGATGCCGCTCTGTCTCACGTTCATTGATTTAAAGAAAGCCTTTGATTCTGTGGAGACTGAAGCAGTCATCGAAGCCCTAGCCTATATACATATATGTTATAAATGAAGAGGGCCACCATTTTCCACATCTGGACTCCCTAGCTCATCAGAGCTCCACCCAGCAGAAGTGCTGATCACTAGTCCAGCTCGCATGGCCTCATGGTTCATCAATAAATGCACAAGATGAGAGGTGACTACAAGTATCCCACCTGCACGGCAGAGCCTGGCAAGCTACCCATGTCATATTTGACATGCCAAATACCAGTAACAATTATAGACCTCATTCCCATGACCTGATGGAATGGTTTGAGACTCTTTATGTTCCTGAAGCAACCAGATGCTCTTGGGCTACACTAGCATGTGACAAGATGTGTGGAAATGTTACTGGTTCCCACTCTAGCAAATCAATAAACAATGGGAAGACAAGTGATACATGTGATTATAAATTATGTTGAAAGCTAGGAAAAAAATCAACAATGAATAGTGATATGAATCAGTATTAATTATTTAATTTAATTTATTTTTATTTACAATTGCATTTTTCTATGTTGGAGAATGTATTTGCATGTAGGAAATGAAGGATAAATTATTTGAGAATATGGCACATCATTTATATTATAAATTCTGTACTTTAATGATTTTCTAAATTCAACATTGTTTCACACACAGTATTCATGAACACAGAAAAGAAAAATTTGTTCTAAAAATATAAAAGCATAATAGACTTGTGGGGTAAGGATATCTTTTTTAATATATATATATATATATACATGCAGAGGGTAAAAGTTAAATTGCCATACATCAGCAAGATGCAATCCTTTGGAATTTGATGATTAAAGCAAAAAAGTCATATGCATAGGACAATATCCTTTTATAGTAACCCTATAACTAATACCTTAGCAGAAATATAGGATGAATAAATAGCAAAAGAGGAAGATTTTAACAAGCTTGTTTAAAACCACTTTCAAATCAAGTGACTCTCTGGGCAAAAAGTCATGTTTTTTAATTTCAACAAATAGTTGGAAAGCTTTTGTTCTTTTATTTATTTAGTTAGTTTGTAGTAGAAGACTAATCTCACCCAATGTAAGTATTTTTATATTCATAATTTGCAGATATTCAAGTCTTCAAAATAATGTGGTACCCAAAGAGAAAAGTGTAATTCTCCATGATCTAAAGTTATATAAGATTAAAAAACAATAAAGTTATATAAGATTATCATTTAATAGAAAATTCACCATAGCTATAATGAAGTTATTCAACAAAATGCAAAATTTAACTCAGATAAAATAGTAATTCAACATCAAGACTAAATTTAAGCAGCTGATTTGTGATGTTTTGAAATAACACATTCAGGTTTTGACATAGTCAATAACTGAGCTGAGCTATATAAGAAACACTATAGATAGGTCAAATGAATCAAAATTAACAGAATTATAGACAGGAAGCTAGAAATGATACCTATTTAACTGTATGGCGTACCAGTGCAACCAAAACTATACTTATGATTAAAGAAAACTCTGACGATACTTATAGAGAACTAGCCAGTTGCATTCAGAAAGGAAAAAAAGTAAATTAATATTCAAAAGTGAGAAGAGGGAGAAAGAACTCTTCAAATAAATACTAGCAGAGAGCTACTCAATTCTGGCAAGAAACGTAACAAATTCACAAAACTAATAGAGAATCTATTGCAAGAGAGAACAAAGACCTACACTAAGACATCCGTGTCAATAGTCGACGATGAAGGCAGAGTCTTAAAGCTGGTCAGCAGGCAAAGAAAGGCAAGTTTCCTATAGTCACGCCTTGAAGACACTCTCTGACTTCTCACTCTACAGGCCAGGAGACAGTCGAATGTCATGTTCCAAATAATTAAGACAAAACTACTGACCAGAATACTTTTACCTCAAAATTATTCTTCAGATCACGATCTCACGATCACGATCTTCCCGTTGATCATCTACTTGCTAGAGCGGGCACCAGTAATATCTCCATATGTCCTGCCTCATGCCAGTAGAGCCAGGGGCATCGGCTTGCTACAGGACTATAAAGAGCCTCATGAAAATGACCTAATATAATTGTTACTGGAACTTGGCATATCATATACAACAAGAGAAGCTACCAGGCAAACTCTTTTAAACACCTCCAAATAAAGCATTTATTGATGAACCGTGCGGCCGCTATGCGGGCACGCTGAGCCGGGCTGTGATGGGCTGGTCTGCTGGGTGGAGTTCTGACGAGAGGGGAAGTCCAGAAGTGGAAAATGGCGGCGCCCGTGGAGTGAGGAGGGGTGGTCTGGCTTGTTGTGAGGCTCTGCCGAGGTGGTGGGCCAGGGCTAGAACCCGCCATGCCTCCCGACTGCCTCATGAACGGCTGTGGACAGATACAATGTATTCTTCAGATACAAAGGAATAAAGATATTCACTGCCACTAATTTTTTTTGCAAGAAAGCTTGGAGACCTATGATATGAATCAAAAAGTTTATGCTCAAACACAAAAAACAAATAAAACAATTGACAAAACCAGAAAATTGCAACTCTACTCACAATGGGATATAAAAAGTACATTATAAAATATGTTACTAAAGATCTAAAAAGAGTAATATCATACTCTGCTAATTATTTCACAGCATAATGAGGGTCATCTTGAAAATTAAATTGTTAGCGGGGAAAACTGGAAAAATCTGTATAACTATGTTATAAGACAGAATCTGTATAACTAATGAAGTCAGGCAACATCATCATAAGGATTATTTAATATGATGAGACACTCTACAAAGTTCATGGCAATAGCAAGACAAAATTCTGCATCTAAAACAAAGAGTAAAGTTATAGGGAAATAGAGAAAAAATACTGTAAATTCTCATTAGATTAAAATGTCAGGTTGATCTTAATGATTACTTTAGATATAAATGACCAGAATTTATGTATAGAAAAGCACTTAGAGCTGGATAGATTAAAACATGCAAGTAAAATAATTATATAAATCACAAAACACAACCCATAGCAATAGAACAATGTTTTACATTCAGATAATATCCTAAAGCAAATTAGGGCCAGGCTAGAAACAACACTCTAGACTAGGAAAATCAGTGGCCACTTTAAAATCAATTTGCTAAATAATTAAAGTGAAGGAGAACATTTCTTCTCTTCTGTTTTTCATCTTTTCTATAGAGCATCAGCATGGACATTTCTCTTGCTTGAATGTATTTAGGAATTTGAATGAGAGCATGCGCAATGCTGATCTCCAAAGGGCATGGCAAGGACCTAAGAGCCACTTGAGCTGTATTTACACTTTCTCTAGATTGATGATAGGCCGCACGGCTCAAGTTCTTGCTAGAGTATACATTCTTGACAATGGCTAATGGGCCACTTTGAAAAATAGTGTTGCCATTGATCTTAGGTCGGTCTATGATTCAGAGACTTGGGAAATGGCCCTCCACAGTGGACCGGAATAAGGCAACGAACTGTTTCAAGTAAGTACTGGATTTCTCTATCTTAATTTGGCATGATATTATTTATCAAAATTGTGCTACACATGTACCACTAACTGTGCTATGTGAAAATGGCAAAACAATGACAAAATTCTCACACCCAAAGAATTAGGAAAAGCTTTCGGTATCTTCCCTAATCTTTCTGACCAAGGTGTTTGTGAAAACTTTGCCATGACATGCTTTGAAATGAGATGTAAAATATTTGAAACTTCATGCTTAAATGTCTTTAAGTGGACAAGGCAATATTTGTATTGTTTTCCTCTTCAAATTACATTGAGGGGCCGGAGACATAATTACAGCACGTAGGGCACTTGCCTGTGTTTAGCTGACCTGTGTTTCATCTTTGGCCTCCCTTTTGATACCTTTTTACTTTCAGAAGTAAACTCTGAGTGCAGAGCTATGAGTATGTCTGAACACAACCAGATGTATCACCCCAAACAAGCAAACAAAAATTTACATTTTATATTCAAAGTAAGAACTATTCAATGTAGAGGCCGGAGAAAGTGTAGTGGGTAGGGCACCAGCCTTGAATTATTGCTTCATCTAGGGCACCACATATTGAATACTGAGCACAGAGCCAGGAGTAAACCTGAGCACAGCCCATTGGGACCCAAACTACTCATTTTCTGGGGAGAAAAGAAATATTCAGGTTTCTGTCTTATTCAGCCATAATACTTGTATACAAACACATGGACAACCAATGTCTAAATAGTTTCCATCTGCTGAACTACTTGTTAAAATGTAAAAGAGTTTATTGTAGACTTGACCTATGAGTTTGCTCACTTTTTTGACATGAACTTTCATTATTACTATTATTATTGTTATTATTTGCTTTGAGGCAACACCTTGTAGTGCTCAGGGCTTAATCCTGGTCTGTGCTCAGGAGTCACTCCTGGTGGGCCTAGGGTGCCATGGATCAATCTGGATCAGCAGCATGCAAGAACATGCCTCTTCTGCTATTCTATTTCTCTCACCTCAAATTTTCTTTGTTTGGGAAGTTGAATTTGGACATAAAATTTGCAGTGACCAATTTTTTCTGCCATAAATATCACCTGTAATAAACACAAAAATTTTTGTCATTCATTGTCAGAAAAGATAAACAATTCTCTCTGTCACCGGAGAGGCTCTATCATTCAGCAATCACCCTTAACTTTATAATGCAAAGAAATGTCTTAATTTATCCCTGTTTCTCTCTCTCTGGCTCTGTCTCTGTCTCTGTATGTCTCTCTCTCTTTCTCTCACTCTCTCTCTCTCTGGCTCTCTCTGGCTCTCTCTGGCTCTCTCTCTTATATTCTATCTCTCTCTTAAAATTTCTGCCCTTGTTGGTTGCTGTACCTATACAAAATAATCAAAAAAGGTCAAGCTAGGATAAGTGTTGGGTCCCTCTAAGTGACCCCTTTAAGGGATCCCTTTAAAGGGATGGCCTATAACTCTTAAAGGGACCCAACAGATAAGGCCCATATTAATATTCATGCCATTCTTCTCTTCCATGTAAGAATTTTACACAAATGTAGGATGTTTATTAACTTGCCTCTCGGTTTAGCATTAGGAAGTACAAATCAGTGAATGCCTTATACAACAGAAATTTGTTTTCTCACAATCCAGGTTGAAAAACTAATGCAGTTGCTGGCAGGGGTGTCATCTCATGGCTTGTCTCAATGACTGGAGACCATCTGCTGCTTCCAGTAGCCTTTCCTCTATGCACACACATCCCTGGTGTCTCTCAGTATAAATTTTCCTCCATGCATTCAGTTGTGTTGGATTAGGGTCTAACTAAAAACCTCATTTTGATATGATAGTCTCTTTAAGGACCCTGTCATAAATACAGTCCTGTTCAAAGGTGCTGAGATGTTACATTTTTATTCTGTTATTTTTAAATCACATTTTCATTTTTTCTTGTAAAAATGGTTATTATAAGTGGTAATTTTCAAATTTGTCTTCCATTATAATAATTTTCAGTTTAATTATGTTTAGAGAACACATTTTCATCAGCCTTTAATATTTTGACAATTGTATTTTCTATTTTATAAGTGTGTTTTGTTTTATAAATGATGGCATTCATAATATGTTTAACGGACATATAGATATCTAATCTTATATGTCCTTTGAACAATGCCATGGTGTTAAGTTGTTTGGCCAGAACTTATTCTATATGTTGTCTTAAAAGCAGCTTACAGATGTGATTCACGCTTATAGTCAGTGAGTATTTATAAAAAATATCCTTGATAACATGACTGGGGATCATCCAATCAACCGAAGGTCTTAAAAATAAAACTACATTCCCCAAAATGCCTCAACATTGTAATATCAAAAGCCTCAACATTATAATAACAAAATTATGTGTATTTCCAGGTTACCTGTTGTCCAATAATCTTAAAACTTATAAGCCCTCACATTCATATCAGTCAATCATTTAAAATAATTATAGACAAGTAAATAGATCACCCAAAAAAGGAATATAGATAAAGAGAAAGAGATGATAGATAGATAGATAGATAGATAGATAGATAGATAGATAGATAGATAGATAGATAGATAGATAGATAGATAGATAGATAGATAGATAGAATTATTGGTTCAGCTCTTTGAAGAACCTTAACTAATGTACTCATAAGATGTATAGATATTTTTATAGTTTCAGACTATTTTCTGTGAGGGTTTTCCCTAAACACTGCTCAGGGGGCATGGGACTCACTTCTTTCCAATTTTTCAACCAAGCTGGTTGTTCAACGCTGATGCCAAGCATATGGAGCTTCTGGGCCTACTGCCCGAGATCATCCATGGTGACACCAGGTGTCGTTCATGGAACCAAGTAGTGCTGGGGGGTCAAACCTGTACCCTGAGCATGAAAAGCAGCTCCTTGGACCACTGAGCAATCTCCCCAGTCCTCTTAGTAATCACTATTTCTGTCTTCTCATTTTTGCTTTAGTAAACATCTTCATAATAAGAATGTAAGAGTATCTGTCCGATTCCATACAATTTTTAAAACATTAGTAAATTAAAATGTATTATTTATTATTTGGTAACTTTATTCCATGTCTATCTGGTTACATTTAATTGGAAACTCCTATTTAACTGATTTTATGTCTTGGCTGATACACTGGGGAAGTTTGTTTCTTGAGAAGTTTGAATTGGTTGTGCTAGAAGCTAGACAGTATTGTTAAATTGGGACTTCTTTTCCCTTTCTTCTCAGTTTGCCTGAACTCCTATTCACATATTTGTCCTTTGTGTTTTGTTCCCAAACATAATTCTGAAAACACTGAATTGATATTTATACCTGACCTCAAATAATTATATTCTTTGTTTATTGTTTTTCAATTTTTCATTGCATGGTGAATTCTTTTCTCTGTGTGACTCTACATGCACAGATATACATACATATGCACAATATATAGTATTCGCGACAGGGAAGTAACCTTGTAATATATGGTAGATAAGTTGCCCATGTAGAACAGAGAGGAATACTGAAGATTTTCTCAAGAAATGATACAGATAACAATTTAATGGCAATTGAAAACCTAGAGTTTTAGTCAAAAGGATCATTTCAGTACAATAAATTATTTGTATTTATATATTTAAACATTTTCCATTATTACAAAGAACTTCAGATTACACATAAAAAATGAATGAACAAATAGTTCTAAAATTCTAAAATTTCTACTCCAGGTAATTTACCAACCCCAGCAGCAATGCAAAGAGTTGTATTTATCACTTGGAGCATTACAGAGTTGAAAAGTCAGCTTGAGCATTTTTGTACTTGGAAGCATCTTATTTTGATGATGGGAGAAGCAAGGGTTGGGATGACCATCAGTCAGAAGACAAAACAGTTTATTTTAAGTGTATATCACAGACTCATGGAAACTAAAGTGTGAAAATAACCCAATAAGTCATCTAATCTATCTTCCTGTCAAAAAAGAATGATTTCATTAAGAGTTTAAAGAAAAAGGTCTTATTTTATTCATCTCAAAATTCCCTTCAGAAAAAAATGCTGATGATTTCACCCATATGTGTATACAAAGAAACCATGTGTACACAAATACAAATCATGGGAATAGACCATAATTAATGAAAAGAAACTCTTTGGAATTCAAACATAGAATTGTGGTCCACAAGGGTGTGGGGCAGATGGAAAAGTTGGGGGAAACAATAGGCAGATACCGACAGAATAAACACTAGGACAGTGTCAGGGACTTGAGTACTCAATGGGAGAAGGGGCAATAACTATATACCCCAAAAGTATAAATTTCAACACTATGGTATTTGTATTGTAATACAAAATATAGTAAAAGATTTAAAGTTATTGAGGACAAGGAAAATAAGTAAATAAATATAAACCAAAATATCATTTAAGATTATCTTCCTATTATACATAATTGTAGCTACATGTAAATTTGTTTAATATAATAGTCCCTTATACATACCAGGTATCAGAATGACAATGTTCTGTGAATATATTTGGAATGACACACACCACCAGGAGTAATTCCTGAGTGCCAAACCAGGAGAAAGCCCTGAGTATTGCCAGCTGTGACCCAAAAAGCAGGAAAAAAAGAAGAGTGCCCTCTTTTGGCATACAGATGGCCAATGGTATATGATAAAATGCTCTCCATCATTTATCATCAGGGAAATACGAATCAACACAAGGAGATGAATCACCTCACACCAGTAAGACTGACACACATCACAAACTATACAAAAGAAAAACAACTAGTGTTAGTATGGATGTGGGGGCAAAGGAAAGGACTCCTCATCCACTGCTCATAGGAATATCAACCTTTTTGGAAAACAAATCTGGACACTTTTCAAAATGTTAAGAAGTGAGCAATTCTGCTTCTTGGTATCTACCCCAAAGGTCAAAATGCTATTAGAAAAAACATTTGTATGCCTATGTTTATGGTAACATTATTCTCAAAAAATCAAATGTTGAATTATACAAATACTCAGAAACAGATGATAGTATAAAGAAACTATGGTACAACTACTCACTATATTGCAATTTGTCACTACGTTACCAGAACTTGGGGTATCATATTGAATGAAGTAAGCAATAAAAAGAGGAGCAGATACAGAATGAACTCTACCATATATGGGATATAAAAAACATTTCAAGAAAATAACAAATACTCAAGGTATGAGACCCCCTAGAACTTGTATACAAAACTGAACTTACCGTGGAGAGAGATAAGGACAGAGGAGGGGGAGAGGATTGGGAGAACTCTGGAAGTGTGGAGGGAAGTAGATACTCTGGTATAGGGTGTGGTGTATATAACACTGGATGCACAAAACCCCATCATTAACAGTATCATAATCATGATTCTTTTTTTTTCTCCAAAATGTCCCTTTAAAAGTGCTTTAAGAACACTCATTGCCAGGCCTGCCCCATCTGCCTAACTAGCCCTAAATTAGCCCAAAGGCAAGAAGACACATACCTTTGAAAGGCAAATTCTGACCTTTGGGATGGAGTAAAAGAACCACCACTTAGAAGCAGAAACTGAGGCACGCCTAGATAAGAAAAGATTCCTCAGAAAAGGAGAAACATCGAGAATGTAAAGGTCATGTTAAGAATATGAAAGGACCAAGCATCAAGACTTTTTCCTTCTAACAACACCCTGATTAACTTTTATGTGTGCAGAGAACTCCAGGCCAAGGAGTTTTAAAGAATTTAAAGACACTCTACTATTAAGAAAAAAAAAACCTTCATAAAGTCTTTCCACACTGGAAATTCATTCTCCATACTGGACACTGACCTGCATTTGGCATTTCAATACAAGTTGTTGTCTCCTTCTGGCCATCCTCTGAAGAAATCCATGTTTTGGAACACTTAAATTTTACTGTAACTCCCCTCATATTCATGATTCTTAATTAAGTTCTATTATATCATTATATTAAATTCAGAACCTTTTTATCAGCTATTAAGACAATAAGTCCCCAAATTTTTAAAACAGCAAATGTCCTAAATACATATGGTTTTAGATATTCCCCTTCCTTCAGAAGCATACTTCCTCTTATAACACTACTGGATTCCTAGTTCCTGTCCAAACCATGATTCATATTTAGGGATTACACAACCTTCTAAGACATGTATATCTCTCTGACACATGAAAATTCTAAAACTTTGGATGATTCCAATTCTCTGCTAAATAAATTTTAAATAGTTCATTCTAGAATTCATCTCTTATTTAACATGAAATTTCATTTTCTATACATCAGAGTCTCTTCTTTATCTTAGTAAAACTGTTGTTTTCTGAACATATCTTTCATTCTCTTTATTTTTGCTTAACTGTATATCACATTCCCCCTCCTTCAACCTGCAGGAGTCTGAAATATTTCCTAAATCTCATTTGTGTCATGTTTGATTCTTCACTAATATTAACTTCTTTCTCCATTTAGCATGTTGTTGTTCTTGAATTAACTGATGTAAAAGTGTTAACCTATCATGTGTTATTAAGTTATGGGGATCACATAATAGTCATCTTTTATGCCTCTTATAAACAATGTTCAATGTATAAGTTCACTGAAGTTCAACTTATTGCTATACCAAGTTAACTAACTCTTCATAACATAAGAATTTATACTGTATATGTATACATATACACATATATATAATACACACACCTTTTTGCTTATGAGTTTTATATGTAGATTTTGAAATCAGATAAATGAGAACTAGTATCCTTGTTCATGTACAAAACTATTTCTGGGAAATTTATTTACCCTTCCTCATAATAATTATTAATAAAATGAAGTTTCAATAATATTTCACTCAAGTTTCAATACTTTTTGTGAAGTATCGCCTAAGAGAAACACAGCACAGTGTTAACATAGTGAGCACCTAGTGAGCTATTATTATGCATTTTATAATTATGTGCTACATAGATATTAAGTGCTATAAGATGATTATTATTGAAGGTAAATCACAAAGTAAAACTCAATTATAAATATAAAAATATACTTGATGGTCTTGGTCTTGCTTGTCAGACACTAAGGTCAAACACTGCAATTTATTATTATTTTTGCTTTTTGGGTCACACCTAGCAATGCTCTGGGGTTACTTCTGGCTCTGCACTCAGGAATTGCTCCTGGCGGTGCTCCAGGGACCATATGGGATGCCGGGGATTGAACCTGGGTTGGCTGTACGCAAGGCAAATGCCCTACCCACTGTGTTATTACTCCAGCCCTAGGCACCTCCCCCAAGTTAGATTAACAGAAACTTTATGGAGACCAGACTGTCCTGTAACAAAGACTAAAGAACTGTCACTCGTGGTGCTGAGGAAGGACATGCACCCAGACACTTCAGCTCAATCTGTGTTAATCCACAAGAATTTCTTTGTCTTCATTTCTAAATAATATTTAAACCAGGTAACTTTGTCATCCAACTTGTAGGCATTGCCTCCAAATCTCAAGAAACAAATTTATTGATCACTTGATCACTTGACATCCCATTATTCATTGATTTGCTCGAGCGGGAGCCAGTACCATATCCATTTGACCCTATCACATGTCAGTGTAGCCCAATGGCATCTGGTTGCTTCAGGAATATGAAGAGCCCCCAGCACGGTCATTCAGGGTCTTGATAAAGAAGTCTGACCATCTTGTAGGTGGGCGGCCACGTGATCTTTTGAAATCCTGCGAGATCCAGTCGGTAATGGCTCAAGTCCAGTGGTCGTCTCCAAATCGCATTACGTGCCCAGCCCATCTGATTTTCGATGCCTTGGCAAACGAGACAGCGTCCCTGACTCTGGAACAGCAACAGAGGTCAGAACTCCGGATTCCTTCTCTCACTTGAGTGCAGAGTGATATTCCAAGCATAGATCATTTGATTCCTCTTTGGGAGACCCAAATAGCATTCTCATCCAGCTTTCATAGGGCCCAGGTCTCTGAGGCCTATGTTAATGCAGGGAGAACAGTGGAGTTGAAGAGATGTTCCTGGAGCTGAAGTTTCTTTGTCTTTTTTTGCTATTTCTTTGATGCTTTTGATGGCATTCCATACTACTCTCTTCCTCCTGCGCAGCTCAGGTTTTAGGTCGTTCATCATGTTGACTTCTTGACCTAGGTACACATAACTGCTGCATTCAGAGATATTTCTTCCATTGAGAGTGAATGGGGTCTCTGGAACTAGTTCATTTCTCATAAACATAGTTTTGCTGAGATTCAGCTGTAGACCTATCTTTCCACATTCTCGGTCGAAGTCAGCCAGCATTTGTGCTGCTTGGCTAATGTTTGGTGTTATTAGAAGAAAGTCATCAGCTAAGTGGAGGTGGTGTAGTTGCCGACCGTCTATCTTCACTCCTATTCCTTCCCATTCTAATTGTCGCATGATATTCTCAAGGGTGGTGCTGAAGAGTTTTGGTGAAATGGTATCACCCTGCAGAACCCCTCTTTTGACATCGATGATCACTTCTTTGTAGAATGGAGAGATCCTGGTGGTGAATCTGTAATACAGCTCATGAAGAATCTTGATGTATTGGGTTTGAACATCCCGTTTGGCTAGGGCTTAGATGACCACTTCAGTCTCTACAGAATCAAGCAAAGGCTTTCTTTAAATCAATGAACGTGAGACAGAGCGGCATCTTGAACTCCCTGCAAACTTCAATGAGCTTGATTACCGCGTGGATATGGTTGATTGTGCTGAATCCTTTTTGGAAGCCAGTTTGCTCACATGGTTGTCCTTCATCTAGTGTTCTGCTAATCCTGTTCAGGATGACTCGAGTGAATGGCTTGTAGATCACAGACAACAGGCAGATGGGGCGATAGTTGCCAATGTTGTGAATGTCTCCCTTCTTGAACAGCAGAACTGCCCTGTTGGTTTTCCATTGGGAGGGAACCTTGCATTCAGACAGGTAAAGTGTGAAGAGTCGAGCCAGTGTATTGATGAGTACTAAAGGCAGATTCCTCAGGTGTTCGGGTCTGACTTTGTCTGGGCCTGGTGCTGTTCCCTTCTTTACCGACGAAATGGCATGTCAGATTTCAGAAGGGAGAATGTTGGGAATGACATATCCATCCTGTGGAATTTGGTATGTGGGCAGGTGGACGTGGCTATCAAAGAGATCTGAGTAGAAGTCATGGATAACCTTCTCCATTGCCTTTCTGGAAGTTGTGATAGATCCATCAGGTCGTCGGAGGGCAGTCATCTTGGTCTTATAGTTGGCGAAGGACAGGCCGGGCGTTGCGAATGCTTTCCTGGCTTCTGCTAATCTTCTAGTATTAGGAAACAAAATAAATACCTCTTTCAAAAGTAGAATGTCTATAAAAATAATGTTTTGTTGTAGAAAAGTTTAATAAAAGCTTTCACAGTATGCGGATGTCCACATTTGTTACCCAACTGTATACACAGCTCAACCCTGTTTTGGAATTGACCTTACAAATTACATAACAAAAGTATTTTGTTATATAACAAAAGTCATGATATTTTGTTTCACCTGCTTCTCTCCAACTAAATATACCAGTTAGCCTTCAGGGTCCTGCCCAATAGGTGCAATAAATCACTTAAGACTTTGCCATGACACCTAAAATAGTTTGTCATTACTATGGGGATTTCCAGGCATGTTGTTTTTAATGAAGCCAGGTATGTAAAATAGAGAATCAATTGACATATGAAAGTTTAACAGTGCATGTTTTCTGGGTATAAACTGTTTTCCTACTTCGCCAGATTTGACGATGAGCTGTTCACTGAGCCAGGGGAACCCCTCAATGTGTAGCTGCTGAATTAAAGAACCAAAGAAGGCTTTGAGAAAGAAAATTCTAGTGAGAAATTGAAAGGAAAAACAAGATTTGCTTCTAATGTCTCTCACTGAACTAGAAATGTTTTTGGCTGCTTTATGGTTGGACACATGGAGCCTAGCAGCTCCCAGCTCTGCTTAGGACCTGGAATTTCACTCCTCAAATCCCAGCCTAGTAGTTTGAGCATTCCTTTAGGTGCTTACATCAATGACCGGCTGCTGCTACAGAAAATGATGAGATTAACATCGCATACTAATGTGATGAAATGATGAGACAACTGAAACCTCACTGAGATGAGACGTCAGTGATGAGACGCTGCTACAGAGAGTGAATTTTGGGGCCAGAGAACTGCATCCAATGATATTGTGTGTCCTGGGGCCAGGGAGCAAAGCAAGGGTGCCCAATACAGAACAGTGCCCTGGATCAAACTCTGAGTCTCACAGAGACAAAGTGCAAGCCATGTATTTAATCTCATTGAACTAGTTCCCTGGTTTCCTCCTTTACTAAGCAATGGAAGGCACATAATTATGGCATATGTGCATCCTACATCCAGTGGAAGCTTGGCATTATATCTTTTGCAGACAATAATTCGCAGTCTTGGTTACATGCTAAAAAACCACAAGAACTAATAGAGTATTTGTGCCCTAATATGTGCAACTGTAATTCCAGGGAGATCGTGGACTCAGTGGAATGCACAATCGAGTGAAAATAGACTCTCCACTTTCACAATAGAGTGAAAATAGACTCTCCACTTTCACAATAGAGTGAAAATAGACTCTTCACTCCAGACTTGCAACTGAGTCAGTTATTTTCCATGTTATTCACCTAAATTCAAATTGAAATTTTTTTCCAAACTTTTTGACATAGATTAACAGTGCCATAAGTACTGTGGTGGCAAGAAAAACAAAAAAAAAAATAAATTTGAAAAGAAAAAAAATTAAATATTATATGCCTAAAACTCGACTATCAAGAACATTATAAATTATCATTCTTTAATTAAAAAAAAGAAATGGAAAGTTTGGTAATACACAATTTTAAAACATTTACACAGCTAATTAGCAACCTCTGTTAGAATTACCTCTCAGGGTCTCTGAAAACAAAACTGTGACACTTTGTGTTACTTTTGACTGAGGACAATCCTAAATCTAGAGCACTAACATTTTATCCAGAAGAAAATCAGATATAAAGTTTTGTTTTTTTTAATTTTTCTGACTTGCATTCTACATACAGGCTATGAAAAATAATGAAAGTGACACCCCCACCAACAATCAACCAAAATTATAAAATAGAGTTACTGAGGGGAAGTTTGACACTGGGGAGGGATTGGTGTTGGAAAAGTGTAATCCTGAAACTCAGCTACATTTGTAAATCAATATGCCTAAATTTAAAAAAAGAAAAAATGTAAAGAAACTATGTGTAACATCAGTAACAAAAAATGATAAGACATGTGTGGTATGGGAAAATACATGTCAACCAGCTTCAAAGATATAAATTAGTCCTTTTGAAGAAATGCATATATTTGAGGCCATAAATTACAATGTCAACTTAGATAGAAATCTTCAATATAGCTCAGTCACAAAAATAATCATGCAGGGTTCTTTTGGACTTAATACTTAGAAAGATGGTATCACTTAGGTCAGAGAAAGAGACCTGAAGGCCCTACATCTGGAATAAAGCATTCAATTTTGTGCTTTAGGTGCCTAAATAATTCCAATGAATTTAAAGGAGTTCAGTGGAGAAGGAGAAAAAATAAGACTATTAAATGAGAATTTTGATGGATGGATAAATTTCAGAAAGTGCCACATTTGAATGTTTTAAGCAAATACTTTGAGGGGAAATTTGTTTGGGGAAATTCTATGATACCAGAAGCTTTGGAATAATGAAAACTAAATCCTTTAGGATAAATCAATCTGCTAAATTCATAGATAGTGAAATTCACAGAGTCCACTATGAAATAGTGAAATCTATACATATATACTAAATAGATGAAATACAGTTATGACTGGGCACATTAATCATGGAAATGTGCCAAGATCAAAAGAGTTAAAAAAGCATGAAGTACTATTGTTTCCCAGAGAAGTTCAGTATTCCTGTACATAATAGGTGGTTCTGACTGTAGTTCTGCATCCAAACAAGATATCCACACTTTCTATGGGGGGCATGCTAAAACCCCAAAACTCTGTAATATGGCACAACTTCTAGTCAGAGCTAATTTTATATTTTTATATTCTGGTTTTGCCATTTATTATGTCTCTGGGACGGGTATAGGGAGTTAGGTGCATGTTCTTTGGATCTGAAAAAAAGACTTGCAATAGATACGCAAAGCCCCTCCTGACACCATCCACCCCGACGCCCAGCAGCTCCCCACTCTCCCCACCAAGTGCGTTCCCATGGCGGGCAGCCCCAGAGGCACTCCTTTCCAACATAAAGGGTTTGACCTTTGAGAAGGGGATCAAGCCACACCCATTTTTTCGGATCTTCCACTGGACTACCTCCATCCCGACCCCCTGACTCCAGAACCACCCAGCGACACTCCAAAATTCAAAACAGTGCGGACACTAGCGCTTCTGCGTGAAGTAATATCTATCTACCTGAGGTACCACAGAGCATTTTCCCCTACATTCTTTGCTACACATCCCTAACTGCAAAGTAATTCAGTCACCTACTAACTCTATTGACTAGTCATCCATAACACACACTTTCAACCTACGGTAGTCATTATGGTAAAGCAACGCAGAATTCCTTCAAGCTCTACAATTGAAGTCACTAATATAGATGAGGCAAAGCAATAACTATTAGCTATATAACCTCTCTGAAAAGGAATTTCGAAGGAACTGTTAAAGATGCATAAGGAACTCAAAGAAACAATGGAATACAAAGTCAATAAAATACAAGAGGACATGAGAGCAGAATTGAGTAAATTTCAGACCAAAGTACAAGCAGAAATGACAGATATTAAAAATGAGGTAAGTGAACTGAAAAACACAGGGAAGGCCTCCAAAGCAGAGTAACAGCTACTCAAGAAAGAATTAGTGATCTCGAAGACGAGGTTCAGAGATTCTGTAGACAACACCAGAAGATGGAAAAAAAGATTCACAATCAATGAACAGACTACCAGAGAAAATTGGGATGAAGTCAAAAGGAACAACATACGCATCTTTGGGGTCCCAGAAAGGCAAGAAGAAAACCCTGATGAAGAAGAAACTGCCAAAGCCATCATTGCTGAGAAGTTCCCCAAACCGAAGAAATCATGCTCCCAGATATAGTAGGCCCGGAGGATACCAGCTAAAAGAAACCCCAATAAGAATACTCCAAGACACATCCTTATTAAAATGACAAAAACGATAGACAGAGATAGAATAGAGAAAGCAGCAAGATCAAAGAAGGAAATCACATACAAAGGAGCACCCCTAAGATTTACAGCAGACTTCTCAGATGAAACACTCCAAGACCGAAAACAATGGTGGGGGTATTGTGGAAAGACTCAATGAACTGCAGGCTTCACCAAGGATTCTTTACCCAGCTAGACTTACTTTCAGATGTGAAGGAAAGATACACAACTTCACGGATAAACAACAACTCAGGAAATTCATAGACTCACAACCAACTTTAAGAGAAGGATTGAAGGGTCAATTATAAAATAAGACAACCCAAAACCACAAAAAGTTTAAATAGAAAGATGGCACAAAATCCAATGACAATAATATCTCTCAACGTCAATGGTCTAAATGCACCATTAAGAGACATAGGATGACAAAGCAGATTAAAAAACTGAATCCAACATTCTGCTGCCTACAAGAAACACAACTGAATAATCAGAGCAAACACAGACTCAAAGTCAAAGGCTGGAAGACCATTCTCTACACAAACATCTCCTCCAAAAGGCGGGTGTGGCCATACTCATATCTGACAATATAGACTTCAGGCTGAAAAAAGGTTAAAAAGGGACAATGAAGGCCATTTCTTAATAATTAAGGGGTATGTATACCAGGAAGAAATCACACTACTAAACATATACACACCAAGCGAGGGGCCAGCAAAATACTTAAAACGACTATTAATAGACCTCAAAGAAGACATTAACAGTAGCACAATAATAGTCAGAGACTTCAACACTGCCTTATCGGCTATGGATAGATCAACGAGAGTGATACTCACCAGGAAATACTGGACCTGAAGGAAGAAATAGAAGAAAGAGAGCTGGTTGATATATACAGGGTTTTTATCCTCAAAAAGCTGAATACACATTTTTCCAGTGCACATGGAACATTCTCCAAGATAGACCATATACTGAGCCATAAAGAATACCTCAACAGAATAAAAATGATAGAAATTGTGTCAACTATCTTTTCAGATCATGATGCACTGAAAATAGTAGTTAACCATACACAGCAGCAGGGAGTCAAACTAAACACCTGGAAACTGAACAGCTCACTGCTGAAAAACAAATGGGTCATAGAAGAAATCAAACAGTAAATCCAAAAGATTCCTGGAAGCAAATGAAAATGAAGATACCAACTATCAGAACTTGTGGGACACAGCAAAATCTGTGTTAAGAGGAAAGTTCATAGCTCTGCAAGCATTCATAAGGAAAGAAGAAAGGGCCCACATAAATAACCTGACCTCACAGCTGAAAATATTAGAAAAAAGACCAACAAAAGAAACCCAACCCAGGCAGAAGGAAGGAAATAATAAAACTTAGGGAGGAAATCAAAGAGCTGGAAACCAAAAAGAAACAATCCGAAAGATTAATGAAACCAAGAACTGGTTCTTTGAAAAAATTAAACAAGATCGACATGCCACTGGCAAGACTTGTAAGGACAGGGAAAGAGAGAACCCGAATAGACAGAATCAGAAATGAAAATTGTGACATCACAACAGAAAAAACAGATATCCAAAAGATCATCAAAGATTACTTTGAGAACCTGTATGCCACAAAACATGAGAACCTAGAGGGAAATGGATAAATTTCTGAAGTCCTATAACCTCCCACGATTGAAACAAGAAGACCTCCAATACCTGAATAAGCCCATCGCCATCGAGGAAATTGAAACAGTAATTAAAAGTCTGCCAAAACACAAAAGCCCAGGTCCAGATGGGTTCACTAGTAAATTCTACCAAACTTTTAAGGAGGAACTACTGCCTGTCCTGTTCAAGCTCTTCAAGGAAATAGAAGAAACAGAAACACTGCCAAACAGCTTCTACGAGGCACACATCACGCTCATACCCAAAACAGGGAGAGAAACACAAAGAAGAAAATTACCGACCAATCTCCTTGATGAACACAGAACTAAGATCTTCAACAAAATACTAGCAAACAGAATCCAAAGACTCATCAAAAATATCATGCATCATGACCAAGGAGGATTCATCCCAGGATGCAAGGATGGTTCAATATTCGCAAATCAATCAACATAATACATCATATCAATAAGAGAAAAAATAAAAAACATACGATCCTACCAATAGATGGAGAAAAGAATTTGACAAGATCCAGCACTCATTCATGATTAAAACCCTCCAGAAAATGAGAATTTAAGGAATTTTCCTCAAGATATTCAAAGCCATCTACCAAAAGCCCACAGCGAGTATCATTCTCAATGGGGGAAAAGTTGAAAGCCTTCCCCTGAGATCAGGGACAAGACAAGGTTGCCCTCTCTCACCTCTTATATTCAACATAGTACTGGAAGTACTAACCATAGCAATCAGAGAAGAAAAGGACATTAAGGGCATCCAGATAGGCAAGGGAAGAAATCAAGCTATCATTATTTGAAGATGACATGATATTATACTTAGAGAACCCTAAACGCTGGACCCAAAAACTCTTAGAAACAATAGAAATGTATAGTAGAGTGGCAGGATACAAAATCAATACCCAAATGTTGGTGGCTTTCTATACACAAATAATGAAAGAGAAGAAAGGGATATTAAGAAATCGATTCCATTCACAATTGTACCACAGAAAATCAAATACCTAGGAATCAGCTAAACCAAGTGTGTAAAGGACCTGTACAAAGAGAACTATAAGACACTGCTTCAAGAAATAAAAGAGGACACAAGGAAATGGAAACACATCCCCTGCTCATGGATGGGGAGAATTAACATTGTCAAGATGGTATACTCCCTAGAGCTTTGTACAAATTCAATGTGGTTCCTACAAAGATACCCATGACATTCTTTAAAGAAATTGACCAAACACTCCTGAAATTCATATGGAATAATAAACCCCCACGGATAGCTAAAAGAAATCCTAGGGAAAAGAAGATGGGAGGCATCACCTTTCCCAATCTCAAACTGTACTACAAAGCAGCAGTAATAAAAACAGCATGGTACTGGAATAAAAACAGACCTGTGGATCTATGGAATAGAGTTGAGTATTCTGACACCCACCCTCAAACACATGATCAGTTAATCTTTGATAAAGGTGCAAAGAGTCCAAACTGGAGTAAGGAAAGCTTCTTCAACAAGTGGTGCTGGGAAAACTGGACAGCTACATGTAAAAAAATGAATTTGATCTGTGTCTAACACCTTGCACAAAAATCAGACCAAAATGGATTAAAGATCTCAATATCAGACCTGAATCCATAAAGTACGTTAAAGAAAATGTAGGAAAAACCCTCCACAACATTGAAGCTAAAGACATCTTCAAAGATGAAGAGCCATTAACAAAGCAACTAGAAGAAAATTTATACATATGGACTACATGAAACTAAAGAGCTTCTGCACCTCGAAAGAAAGTGACCAAGATAGAAAGACAGTCCACAGAATGAGAAAGAATATTCACCCAATACCCATCTGATAAGTGGTTACTATCCAGGATATATCAGGCACTGGTACAGCTATATAAGAAGAAACAGCCAACCCCATAAAAATGGGGGAGAAGAGATGAACAGAAACTTTGACAAGGAAGAAATTTGAATGGCCAAAAGGCATATGAAAAAAATGCTCATCATCACTAATCATCAGAGAGCTGCAAAT